>JASDQU011101842.1:27414-47108 GCA_032191745.1 Picea mariana
TCCAAAACCCTAACCCAATGACCTGGATTAGTCCAAAACCCTAATTCCTTAACCGGAAATAGAAAACCATCGTCAAGAAACCATGTGCTGAAAAACCACCTAATATCATGTGGTCCCGGAAATATGTCATCTCAGTAATATGTCATCCCAGTAATATGTCGTCCCCAAAATATGTCGGCCCAGCGGAAATATGTCGGCCCGAAAAAAAAAAAAAAATCGGGGGCCCTGCCCCCAAACCCCCCTGCACGCCCGGTGCAGGTGCTCAGACACTACTACTCATGCAAAGAATATAACACATACCCAACAGGATTCTCACACAAAACTAATTTGTGAGGTGGATTCTCAAACAAAAATGATTTCCCTTTTTTACAAATTAAATGAAAAACACTTGAGTAATTCCACTCACTCCAAGTATTAATATTTTTTCCAATTTTCATGAATAATACATGATCTTCTCACACTTATTTAAATTATTAATCATTTTTACAATTTAAATGAAACATTAATCATTAATTTTTAAACTTTGTCAACTATCATCAATTAACATTTTAATGATCTTCTCCATGGTGTGAAAAGTAATAAATTCTTGTGTGGAGATCCTCCCGAATCATACCTCCCCACAAAAAGTGCTTTTGGTCCTCCAAAAGTATATATATAAACTTGAATATCCGCAACCAGATTCTAGGAAGAGTCTTACACTCTGCGATGAAATACCCTGATGCTTGATCTACATAAAAATGTCTCTGAAAGGCCGCACCCTTCTTATCATTCACCTTTGTGCTTCAGAATGAGGATGTCAACGCCAACAATTTCATCAATGCAAATCTATAGTTGATTCCTTGATATGCATAACAAATGTCTCTAAAATGCCACACGCTTCTTCTCCTTCACCTTTTTACTTTGGAGTGAGGATGTCGATGACAACACTTGCATCAATGAAAATTTGTAGCTGACAATACATGGATTACAACTTTCGTAGAAATTTCAAAGAAAGACCATACTTCCTAGGAGTTTATAAAACACTCATGGACAAGTTTACAATGATTGCCAAGACAGGTCTTAGGAAAAATAATGCCTCTCACTCAATAGTGGCTACAAGACCCATTACAATGTTTCCAACAAGTCTTAGGCATAAAGAAAATACCTCTCACTCTCATCATCACCTAAGAGTGGCTAATCAAAAACCCCTTTACAATGTTTCAACATCACTTAAGGAAACATACTCATCATGGTAAATACCCCCAAATGTGCACTAGTGGTAAACTCTATGGTTTTTAAGCCCCCCATTACAAACATGTGCAACATAATAAATAAGGAAAATACCATCAATGTGCATTAATGGTTAGACACTATGGTCTCAAACCACTACAACACAATATGCACCATGGGAAATTTCCATCTCCCTTGTTTTCCATGATTCAACTTTAGGCATAGGTAAAAATTCCCTGCAAATTTCAGATCTTCCTGCTCTGTTGTAGCATCAAAGACCACCATAATCCACAAACACATTTTGTCCTCTTACAATTCCTAAAAAGAGGACAAATCATAAATTGACGAGACTTACATTGGTTTCTGCACAAAGGTGCTCAATATGTGGCTTAAAACTCAACATGCACAATACTAGCAGGTATGTCTCGTCATTCTACAGCTTTTGATTGTAAACTTGGCTATATTCTGAAGACTACAACTCGGCCTCATAAATTGTGCCAAGAAAACATGGGTTTGTCCATGGCCCTCAAATTCCTCTACTCAGATCAAAAAATAGGTTGTGCCATTGAATTCGGCTCGAAAAATCATGCAAAAATGACTATAGTTTCATATAATTCTGCCACTATCACTTATGGGATCTCTACCTCGATCCACGTGCACATAGGACAGTACTCTCCAATTAATGCTTGACAGACCTCAAAAAATGTGCCAAAACAAGTATGCGCTTGTACCTCCTTCCATTGGAAAAAATGTTGGTTTAAATATAATTTTGGAGGGTGGATTTAACAAGGTATCAGTCGAGCGAATTGGTTATCGGATGATGGTCAAATCTTTGATTAGGGTGGAGGTCATGGATTCAAACCCATGGCCTCCCCCATTTGGGTGTTCGTTGCAACGTATAAAAAATATGTGGTTTGTAACCCACCAAACTTCTGATCCACAAAACTTTAATTTCCTATTATATTTTGATCTGACGTTATATTGGAATATCCCACCAAGAATTGCTCTGGAATAACATTAGTTGTTGGCTGGTACAGTGGTTAGTTTATTATTTTTTTATTTGTTTTTGGTTTTGAATGGTTATTTGGCATCCAAGGGGTGCCACATGGCACCTCATGATTAGACCACATGGCACTTTGTAATTGGCCAGTCAACATCCAATCAGCATCCCAGTGGAATTCTAGTCATCATCCAGTCAGCTGACATGTCACATGTTGCGTCAGTGCCACGTCACTGTCATACTGCCACATGGCACCTTTTTTACTATTCCAATTGGACCCCAAAAATTTCAAATCCACCTGACACATGGCAGCCTCTCGTGTTTCCACGTCATCCATCGTATTGCCCAGTCAGTGCCACATCATCTGTTGTACTGCTCAGTCACTCTACCATGTCATTTTCGTACTGCCATGTCAGCATCCCAGTCAACACCATGTCAACTTTGTACTATCCCATGGCGTCCATGCGGTTGCCACATGGCACATTTTACTAGTCCACTTGGACCACTGAAAGTGTCAAAAATGTGTGACACATGGCAGCCTCTTGTGTTGCCACATCAACATGTTGATGACATGTAGAGGTCACCACTATACAGACTTCGTGGAATTTGCATGTTTGCCGAAAATTTTAGAAGGCCATAACTTTTGCATCCAGAGTCTATTTGAGGTTGTTTTCATGCCATTGGAAATCTCTCGATGAGCTCTTCGACTTGGTGTTGTTTTTGTCAAATTTTGGGCACTTTGATTTTTGGCCATTTTTTTTGTTTAACTGAGGAGGATCCACTTGGATCAAGCCTCCAACTGCATAGGCTCTTGCGAGGGATTCTTGCTTGGTGTATGACGAAGCTCGAGGTGAAGAATCCAAAATTTCTCAATCCAATGACCACTCATTTGGCAGTGATTGCAATATTTGCATGAATTCATGTCCTTCTCGTCTTCATTGTAAGGAGATTTCCTCTTCCAGTACTTTGCAACACTCTCGCTATCCCAAGATTTTCAAGGAGACTTTGATTTCCTCTGGAATCTTGTGCTAGATCTATCACTTTCAGAAAGTGATGTGCCATCATTTTTCTTAGATGGTGTTGTTGATAATCTCATCTCTTTTCTTAAAGAATCCTTTGCTTCTGATGCTTTTGAGCATTCTCTTTCACCATACCCCAATCCTACATATCGGGGTCTTTCTACAACCTCTAGTGGTTGAATGATGCCTTGGACATTAATACCAAGACCTCCTCCTTTATACCCCATCTTCCTCAGCAACTTCAAGCTAATGCCCTTGGTGTGCCTTTTGAAGGCACCAAAAGAAGTATCATCATTAATAAGGGAAGGAATTGAACATGGATAATTATTTACCTCCATTCATGTTTTTGACACTTGGTCATCTTCATGAACTTTGGCCAACTGCTCCTCCTAGTTGGATGAATTTGTAGATGAGGCTTCTAGGAAACCACCTTGTCTCCCTGGTGTCTGAAAAGCATCCTTTATTATCTGAAAATATATGAAAGTATCAGTATTTTCATAACAAGAACCATAACTGATATACCTTCCATGGCCACAAGTTTGTCTATTCTTGGAGGAACTTTTTGCTTCTCCTGCAGTGGAGCATTCCCCAACTTTCTCCTCCATAGCTTGTAGATGTATTCGTAGTTTACTCTTTTATTCTTTAGATTCTTGAAGAAAACTCCTCAATTTAGCATTCTCTGCTTGAATGGTCTGGTTGATTTCTTGAAGCTCATGAAACCATGCTTTCTTATTTTCCTTGCCCATGATTATATTCACAATCAACAAAACTGGTCAGCCCTACTCTGATACCACTTGATCCAGGAATTTCTGTGAGATATTTATCTACAAAAATTCCATGATGAGGATCTTTTACTGACATTAATCGCATGTGAACATGAGAAAATAATCATTAAGCATTTCATATGAATGTGAGAAACATTGTCATAATTATGTGCATATGTGTAATTTAATCTCTACTTAATCAAGAGAGAATGCAAAAAAAACTCACACATATAATTTGACCCCCATGTGTTAACGGATTTCACCATAGTTTTTTGGCTATGTCTCCGAATCTGCTTGGAATATGAATCGCTTTATTGTCCTTCCTTTAGCCAGGGCTGAAACCTTTTCACAAAATGTGGTACATGCTCCTTACAGGGCTGAAACCCAGAGCAACCTTCTCTTACACAAAGAAATTAAGGCTCTCACATAAGTGGCATTTCTTCAGACACCGAAAGGACTACATTCCTCTCAATTCAAATCTCTCTCTCCAAGGGTCATAAAGGGGCCTCCCCCAACAAATCTTACATAAGGAATTTATATAGTTTCCCTCACTCCATAATACAAGGAGACAAGATCCATGATTTTAGGATATAAATAACAACTCAAGGACAAAAATGAGAAAGTATCTCAACCAACCTATGAGACCCTTAACTTCCACTTGAGACTAGGAAACCACTTGTGATAAAATGAGGAAGAATCCCAAACCAACCTATGAGACTCTCATCCTCTTATTGAGAATAGAAAAACTAGTTGTGAGGTGAATTCTCACACAAAACTAATTTCCCCTTAAAACTAGGAAACTAATTTGTGAGGTGGATTCTCACACAAAACTAATTTCCCTTTTTCACAAATTAAATGAAAAACACATGAGTAATTCCACTCACTCCAAGTATTAATCATTCTTCCAATTTGCATGAATAATACATGAGCTTCTCACACTCATTTAAAGTATTAATCATTTTTACAATTTAAATGAAACATTAATCATTCTTTTTTAAACTTTGTCACCTATCATCAATTAACATTTTAATGATCTTCTCCATGGTGTGCAAAGTAATGGATCCTTGTGTGGATATCCTCCTAGATCAGGCACAAAGTGGAATAATAATATAATCCAATGATGTAGAAGGCATGAATGAACTCTCCATAATGACTAGAAGAGTAACCAGTCAAGGAAGTAATAAAAATAAAAAATCAAGGTTCAACTTCCTAAGGCTATACTAAACTACTTGTTGAGTGACTGACTCAAAATTGGGTGCTTTGTTCAAGAGAAACATAATTTAGATTATCTGCCAACAATAAATAAATAAAGATCTTATTTCTTTCCCCCATATCTCTCTTTTTATTATATTTGATTTTTTTTTGTCTTTTTCATATTAGAGCCTAAAAATAAATAAAAGAATGTTATTTTGCAGTGGAGGAAATGAGTGTCACGGGAAAGAAAACTAGTTCCAAGTGCAAGGAACATAATTATGCAATATGCAAGAAGGATATGTAGGATATGGACACTCTTGGGGAAGTTGCCTCTAGGGATACATGGTTCTGGGTTACAGAGGTGACAATGGAAAAGGAAAATGTCTTAAGAAAATGTGGGGTAGTGAGTGACAAAAGGAAATCTGAATTAGGCATTAGGCTCAAAATCATGAGAAACAACATGTAATGCACAATGCAACTCAAAAAAAAAAATGTGGGAGCCCCATGGGTAATGGCCATAAAATGATTGAGAATAATTCATGTGGCTTTGTCCCAAATTCATGGCGGCACTAAGAGGGATCCTAAACCTATAAAAATACTTATCATGGGAAACAAACTTCAATCGGGGTTCTAACTAGAGCACCCATGAATGGTAGGATCTACCACACAAATTACGACACTTCCAAATAGTGAAAATTTTTCATGTCACAACTCCATGGGGTTGATCCTAAGGCCAAATGAATCAAGAAATTGATAATGTAGAATGCAAGGCAAGATAACCTAACCTGTATTCTAGTTTCAATATCATTACCTATTAGAATAGATAAAAGTGGACCAATGTGATGAAAAACACCAAACAAAATGTCTCAAAAGTCATGTATATATGACCAACAATACTCATCCATAAGTTAATAAATCCAATATATAAACTTCCTTTAAAAATTAATACTCTAGAATACAAAACGTGAAAACAACAAACTTTAAAAGTACAATATGATACAAATCACCACACAACCTTGTAGCTTATGCATAGTATTTCTGCAGGTAGAGCCCATTTCTAGGCTTAGGCCAAGGATTACTTTGGTAGTCAATCTGTAAAGTCTCCAATTCAGGAAGAAATAACAATCTAAGATGCATGTCTTCCCATGGTATACCACCCATAGTCATGGCTTCAATGCTAGCCTCATCCGAAGACAATTCAATATCCAAGAAATCATTTGAACTGGAAGGAATGGTGACCCAAATGGGTGAAGTAAAGTGACCATATTCCATATAATGATGGATATTTTGATCAGAGTTGGAAGAGTCTATCAGTGAAGACTCACAAGTACCAGGGCATGAGGACCCACAACTAGTGTGATCAAACTTAAGAGGAAAATTGTAGTTCATAGGGCCAATAAGGGGAAGAAAAATATCTCCTTCCCCCATTGGATATACATCTTGGTCAATTGATGAGACTTTATCTCAAGAAGGTGGACATGAGCATAAAGGCTCCTTCTCAAAATCAATTGAACATCGAGTATATGATGCCACATAATTCGCCTGTGGCGATTTTGACTCCACTTGAATACTAGGAACATACAAAGGGGTAGCCTGAGATAAATTTAAATTAGGATGGTGATGATCAAATGCAATCTAATAAATAGTGACAATATTTTTGTTGTGAGGAAATTGCATCACTCGAAAGAGAGTAGACATTATAGCATTCATAGCATATACATAATCACGCCCAAGAATCATATTGAAGTCTAATGGGGCTTGCATCATTATCATATCTACTAGGAAAATATTTCCACCTAACGTGATAGGAAACTTAGGAAGAACCCTGAAATATTCACTATGTCTTCTATCAAAAGATAGCAATTCATTGGTAGTTGACACAACCTTGGGAGAACCCAAAGCATGTCAATCCTAGGAGAATAAAATGCTTGTGGAGGCTCCTTTATCTACAATACATTGGTAAATGTTTGTTGAATTAACTTCAACCCTTATTTGGAAAGGTGCAGAAGAAGAAAGTTGAGGCTCAACAAGATCATTCCAATCAAAGGAAACCATCCTAGGACTTGGAGGGTTCATGCTCGAAGTGAGTGGAATTCCCCCTTGTTCAAAAGGTTCTAAACTAGAAATTCTAAAGACATGGTCAGTAGACACATTTCTTCCCAAAAGAAGAGTGGGATTGGTCGAATATTGCATCAACTTGACCACTTCATTAACCAATGGTTGAATAGGTTGTAAGACAACATGGTTAATAGACACATCACCCTCTAAAATAAGATTGGTATTTTCTTAACCACTTCATGAACCAATGGTTGAATAGGTTGTTGATAAAATAAAGGTGTCCTAATATTAGAAGGGCCTTGAGATAGGGACCATAGTCTTTGTACCTCTAAAATAGCAGGGCACATATGAGTAAAGTGAAATCCCCTGCAAAGTCTACAAGATAACTTAGGCTTGCATCTTATTTTTCTAGATTTCTCCACAATATCAGTGCCCCCACCATGATTTGCATTTTCTAGTGACTTACCCCCATCATGTCTTGTAGTGCATGGTTTCTTATCGTCGGTATGAATTTCAATGACTAGCTTTTTCCCCCCAACATGACTCGCAGTGGTTGGTTTCTTGCCCCCAACATGACTCACAGTGACTAGTTTATTTTTCCTTTTCCTTCACTTCTTCTTCTTATTCTTCCTCTTTCTATTCCTTTTATACTTCTAGTTACTACTAGCTAGACTTTTACTAGATGAGGTAGAAGGAGGAATAGATTTCGCTAATGAAGAAGGTAAAGGATCAATATCAATTTGATGCCCTTGATATGAGGTGCTATCAAAGAAGCGTTTGGAGCATTCAAAACATCTAGAGTGGTCCACAGTAAAACTGGTAGTCCCACAATCAATCCAATAATATTCAAGGTGGTCATCATGGGGGTACCAATGTTTCCAAAGAAAGGAAAAGCACAATAATATCCTTGGCAAGGGGTCCCTTGGTTGGTACTCACAAAGTAATTACCTAGGGAATAAACACCACTGGGTGAAAAATGATTGTTCAGTTGTTATCCAGGTTATTGGTTCAAAGTGGAAGGCACCTCAACACTAGGGAGGAAGTCCTCCATACATTGGATTCACACAGTTTTAAAAGGGATTGATCCCTAATGAAATTTTGGTACATGGGAAGGCCCCACTTGCCTAGTTGTTAGGAACTAAGAAGGGATTTATCTCCATTGGAATCCCCATAGAAGGAAAAACCTCACCCATTTGGTTACCAAAACCCTAAGGAGGATGGTTTCCATTGGGCAACCTGGAAAATGGAAAGGATCTATTCCCAAGTGTCAATGTTGACACAGGGATATGCCCCCCTCCCCATGGAAATGAAATAAAATGGGTGGATGAACTCCATATAGACATGCTAAGACTAGGGAAAATATGATAAAAATGGGTTGCTGCATGCAACATCCTAATAGTCATCATTCCAAAGGAAAACACACCTCCACCATATGAGGTAGAGAATTGTGGTCTCATCCCAATGTTAGGAGTAGTCAAGGGAGGAATAAAAACTCTCTCTATGAGACGGGAGGGACCGTGTTCAGTGAAAAATGGGAGGAGTAACTCCTCCACTAATGATTGTTGATGTGGGGGTGTGAATGGCCCCAAACCCAGATGAAATGACAATGTTGTCCATTGTATGCGACTAAAGGCTCAGATTCTCATGAACTTGAGTGTGAAAAGGGGAATATATGAGAGGCTAAGTGAGAGGAGGGTTAAAATTAACAGGAGTCGAATATGTAAAGTCCTCAATCTTGTTGGGAACAATATCATCCTACGGTAAAATAACACCTCTGAGAATCTGAATGTGACCATCCAAATTCTTGACAAATCCTTGGGCTTCAAGATCCTCCTCGATGAGACCTTTCCTTGTAGTATTTTCCATGTTTGGTCGAGTCTCGCATATTGGTATTTCACCAAAATATATGAAAGGAATAAACATACACAAACTACTTTTCCAAAGATTAGCCCAGGTGGACTAGGTCCTGAGCCTGAAGCAGTGAAAATCTTATCAATGGACCTTCTAGAGATCAATATGGGTTGATTAAGTCCTGAGATTAATCAACAAAGGAAAGAGAGATAATTACAATAATCTACTCTCAACGTTCACCTAAGGTGCAAGTACCCTCAATATATAAGACAAACAACCTCCAAAGGAGCTAAATGATGATTAAGTGTTTGCCTCAAGTACCACGAGTACTTCCCATTCTGAGTCACCCATGTGAAATCCTAGAACAACCCTCTAAGTTTATTAATTCACAATAGGATACTAGGTGGAACAGTCATGGGTCAGCATCACATGTGTGGGCAGGGTATCAAATATGGCAACTTCAAAAATTGTTGGCACCCAAAGGACTTTGTCTCTTTGGAAACCCACGTATATGTAGTAATACAATGGACACTAAATCAAGCAAAGGAGGGGATATCACCTCCACTTACCCTAATGAAACCTTATTCTTAATTCCTATGTTAGAGGAGCTTTCCTGACCAGCAGTCCTTGCTACTACTAGGTTTCACACTCTTTAATCAACCTTTATTTTGTAGTTTGATGGCCTTGGATAATTTACTCTCCAACTTATCCCAAGGCCCTAATACCTAAACTATTGTGTGTTTTCCCTAAAAGAAAAGAGTCTAGTTTTATTTAGACTAAGCATTGGTTTTATTTTATGTTAATTACTCAGGGGCTATGGATGTGCGTTGATCTTTAAGACTTTTTAGAGTCTTGAAGATAACATCATGAGGATAAATCCTCCCACATTTTTAGAAAAGTGGTACTCCTCTATAATACAATACAAAATTTACAATAAATTCTTGAGAAGGGCCAGGCTCTTCATGGAATAATATTCACAAACAAATTATGCCCTAGAAGGGAACAAACTTTTTTAGAAATAGATATTCACATTATTATACAAGATTATGAACCAATAGAGTAAGGAATCTCAAACAATGACATTTCCATCATAGCATATAGTAAAGAGAGACACATTCATTCAGTAGGATGGGAATTAGTGGACCACATATGCAACGAACTTAACACAATCATTCAATTAAAACAAAAAGGGGTTTGATAGACATATACTTGAAATCTCACACTTAAAATTCAAAGTCTGAGAAATTAATAGTATAGTGCCCTGAATAGTTCTCTCAAAACCTCAAAAAATATACAAATATATTTAAAAGAGTTTCTAAATGTATTTAAAAGAGTTTGTAAATGTATTTAAAAGAGTTAGTAAATTTGAAAGGTAAATGTGTTTGTCCTAAACAGACTGGGATGGGGCTCCCATGGACTAGTAAATGAAAAGAGTTGGAAGAAGAAAAAAATACAGTTAGGTATCGACCTTTGGTATTCACTAATCATGAAATAAAATATTGGATGATAACTAACTGAGGAAAATAAAGAGAAAGGGATCAGTGAAGTGTTTACTTGACTTGCTATGATGGAAAAGAACTCTCTTTCATATGCTTGTTGAAGTCTGTTTTGTATGTTTCTCAGTTGGAGGTGCCCTAATGGTTGTAATTGCTTCTTGATGATCTAGATCGATTACTTTAATCAAGGAATTATTTAACCACTACTCAATGTAATCCCACATGGGGGGGAGTTGTTATATCATGCTTAATTTTGGCATCGAACAAATCATTTTTCCTATCTTTGAAATCAAAACCTAATTGGTGAATTGTATCTTCATTTTTGTTTACATAATGAATAAGCCATTTCTCAACTTCTTCCTCCAAAAATTTAGTTAGGTTGTCGAAATCACAAGCCCGTGAGGTTTTAAGGGTCTCCAGTTGTTCTTGTAGTTGATCCTTTGAAAGTAATATTGATTCCATAATAAAATGTGGGCCATCCAATTATTTAGTTAAGTCAACAAACTTAAGAAACAAATCACTTTTTTTTTGTATTTATAGTGTCACATTCAACAAGAATTTCTCATAATCCTCCTTAGCCAACATGAATTTATATCCTTAAGTATAACTTTGGAAGGAATATTTTGTTCCCTTCTATGAACATCGTTCATACTTAATATCTTGGAAAAAAAGGCACGGATGGATTCTTTGTAAAAATGTTCATCATTCTATAAATATTTTTGGAGATATTCCTTGAGATTTGAAATCCTTGTAGAGAGGGTAGTTGAACTAGTTGCTAGTTACCAAATGTCAAAGATTAAAGTGACCCTCTTTTTAATGTTATCTCCCACATATTTTCTAATAGTTTTTCGCAAACTTGAATCACCTTTTAACATTGAACTTGATTCAGGTATATCCTCCAACACAAGTGGTCTAATTGCATAAATGGGTTCAATGAACAAAGGTTGGGGCAGCAGAGCATCCAATAAATATTTTATTTTCTTCCTCAGAACCAGGTTTTCCTTTTCTTGTTCATCAATTGAGTATTCCAGTGTGTCTTGTGGCTTGATGGAATTGCAAAACCTTAGAAGGTTCTACTCCTGTAATGTCTATCTCTGAACTCCATTTTTCAGCAACTTTTTTATTTTTCAAATGTACCTTTTCAATTTGTAATTTATTTGTTTTTTTATTAAATGCAGCACGATGGAGAGTGAATAATTCTTCTTCAAATACTAATGGATATTCACAATCCAATTGTCCTACCACTATCCTACTTTAAATTAGTCGTTGCTCAACCCAATCAAGCTCTCCAATTTCAACATCAACTCCCATGACTTCACATTTTGGTACTTCCTAACTTGATTTTTCAACAAACTCTTTTCTTTTTTACTGGGATTGTATGTAACTTTCCAAGACTCTTTTTAGGATGGTTTTTGTCACCTCCATCATCAAATCTCCCAACAAGAGACTTCCTTTGTTCTTGGTTGTTTCAATGATATTTTCTCCTTGTCGAAGAACTTTTCTAAGAAATATTTGGTCATCCACGGTTACCACTTTCTATGTTTCACCCTTTTTGCTTGTACTAGTCATTCATGCTAACTAGGGTATCATTGTCATCCTAGTGTTTTTCAAGGGAAACCTATACATGGTTTTGGTTATCCCCTCCTCCCTCATCCATTTGAGTTGACTTATTAAAAGACAAGACATGTCCAACTGTAAACATGTGTGTCGAGAACAAGCCATTAGGGTCAAATCCCTAAACTTCATGAATTTCTCTTAATTTAAAATGATCAAAATAAATAGTGAATTCATCCAAATGGGAAATGTTCTTGACAATAATCTCTCCAATTTTCAAAGGAAGTGGAATGAATTTCTTTTTCCATTTCTCATTAAAGAAATGTGTCCAATATTTATGTTGTCTACAAACTTCGACTATGAAGAACTTATTAGAAACATAAAAAGGGAGTAAAAATGGTTTTCCTTGAAAACCATATAGTTTGACATAGGTGAAATAGTCTAGAACCTCAAAAAGTCCCTTTCCTACAAGAAAGGCTTAAGCTTCCATTGATAGTCTTGATGTAGTGGGACCATGAATCATCTTTTTAAAGGTAGACAAGAAAGCACATTGTACTTCATAAAATTGGTATGGAGTCTTATGCCTCCATAGTGTGGGATACCTGAACTATACTAGATCCTTATTATAGTCCAACTTTCTTGTTCATGGTAGATCTTCAAATATATGACAATAAGGTATAACATAAATTAAATAAGAATTCATATGGAATTTTTTATTTTTTTTTAAGTTTCTCATCTAGAAGGAAACTTTGTTTGAAATAATGTGATCCCAACTGAACATGGCACTGTCGTGAATAGAATGATGTAGAATATATAGACCATATCTTGGAACAACAGTTGTGGACTCTTTCCAATGATTCTTGCAAACAACCATGCAAACTCCTTATATGGGTACTTGAGTAAACATACCTCTATTTGAGAAGAGTTCACAAAATCATGTGATGGATCTATTAGAAAATTATCAAAGAGGTTTTCTCCTCCATTTTTGACCTTTAGATAGGCACTAACTTCAGAACCTTTAAAATTCATATTGGGTTCTAGAAGTCTAAGTATTTTTCTAAAATGTGTTGGTGCAAGAGAGACTAGTGTCCTTCCCTATATTTGAATTATTCTCTTCTCACTATTGAATTTGTCTACACACTAGAGAACCAATTATTTGAATTCAAAGACCTCTTCCATACACCTTGCTAGTGCAATTTTGGAAGTCCATACTTTGTTTGAGTTTATTTTCTGAGGGGAAAGTGATGAATACCACTTGAAAGCTTCAGACCACTGGAATTCGCAGTCTTCATGTCTAAGAGTGTTGATATTATCTCCATAATGTAGCTCCTTTTTTCTTATTCAACATACTTTGTGTTGTAGGGGATAGTTGACTTTGTCGACTAGACCCACCAGTCAACTAAGAAACAGTCGATCGACTATTGTAGTTAGAAATGCAAGTCATTCAAAGTATCTGATAACCGATCGACCCAGGAAGTTAAGTAGTTACAACTTCCCGGTAATGAAACATATAGGAATATAAATATACAAGAACATAGGCACTCTGATAGATCTATGTGAGAGATTATATACATTATATTGCATTGCTATATCCTTTAATAAATACATATCTTTGGGCTCTCACTACTTGTGTTTGTATTTTTATATATCTATATGTGTGTATATTATATGTTGCTTATGTAAGGACTATTGGTAACTCTCCCTACTTTCCCCTATATTACAACATTGGTTCTGTTGTCGGTAGTTCTGAACCTAGGCATGCAGAAGTATACATAGATGTTAACCCTGAATGGTAGGAGCGCAAGACTGAGAATTAAATTAAAAATTACACCAGAAGAAACAATATTTCACTCGCAGAATAAAGAGTAAGATTATTTTCAGAAACCCACAAAATGTTTTTAGAAGTCATCCCTGAAGCGCTATTTCATTACATCAACAAGTCGGGTAATGCATAATCTAACATCCGACTAGAAACTAGTCCTCAAGCTTAAGAACGGAGGATGAATGAATTTGCACGATTGGTTTGAGAGAGTTTTTGAAGACTATATCTTAGAGAAAGTTGTCGAAGATCGAACATCTCTTGCTAAAATAAAATAAAAAATGTATACCGACTTACACGAAGGATTCTTGTGTATTGTTATGATATTGCTTCATAAATTCCTCCTCAACAAGGGAGTCGGTGAAATTATCGAATACCAACCTCAACTAGACACATCGTTGCCAAATAGTAACTATCAAGAGAGGGATAAAGAGTGAGAAGGATTTCTCGACACAAAGTGCAAAGACACAAGACAAGCGAGGGATTAATTTCTAAATAAATGAACATGGCTAGTACTATCAACTTCGAGTAAGTCGGGGCGACAATGGGGGGTTGGTTGAATTTGTGAGATGCCACAAGGAAAGCATACCAGATGTTATGATTATTGAAGCATAAATGTCATTGAGAGGAAAGAAAGCACACAAGAAATCCACTAGCATCCATAGATTAGAGCAGGATAAAAGGAAAAAGAAAAGGTAAGAACTTTGTAATCTGTGGAACACTCAGAATTTGAATAGAAAAATGGTCAGGGAGGGCCAACCTAATAGAGCACATGAGTAGTCTAAGTCTGAAACGAATCAAATAGAGCTGGAAATAATATCATCTATGGTGACCCCCGATAGAAGTAGTGAAGTAGAGTTGATAAAGGCTATATTGAACACCTATCAACCGGAAAATGAACCTAAAAGCATGGATTATGAATATTCGGGACCAGTGATACACACTTCTCCTACACCAGAAACCATCTCACGACTAAATTAATTCCTCCAGCAAAGACTTCAGATCGATGACCAATCTTCAAGATTATGGTATAGAACCAACGATCATGGAAACCTATGATATGCGCTCATTTTTGAGCTAGAAAGAAATGAAACCGACAACATGCTCATCCAAATTAAGGATCTCACTGAATTGACCCCCCTTCCGAATATATTATCAAGAGAAGAAACTAGTTATAGTCATGAACCAACACGACCATTGGACCGACACTTAGTCGAGTATAAAGATAAAATTTCTCAAACGAAAGAAATTCTTTCTACAGTCAATAGGAAGCAATTTTTCCTCGTATACCACCCAGTAAAAGATCAACCAACCAAAAAGGAGAAACAAGAAAACCCGACCAAGGATTCGACAACTTAGTTGAAAATTGTGGTAACTTAAACACCACAAAAAGAAAATACCTCTAAAAAGACATTAAAAATGGGATTTAACCACATCCCCCTATACAAGGGAGATGAGAACCCAAAAATGCATTGGTTCATGTGCTAAAAATTTTGGGACTCTACGGACATCACCAATGAAGACAAACAGATGGCACAATTTGGAGTCTCCCTCTAACACCATTCCTTGACATGGTTTATGAACTTTATAGAAAATAAAAACCAAAAAAAATCGGACATAAAACATATTTTTCTAACTTTTTTCAGAGTCTAAGATGTCACACACTTGGATGAACAAAAGTTAAAAGAAATAAAATAGCAACTAAGTGAGTTGGTACAAGAGTATGATAAAAGATTCAAAGATATCTTGAGCCAAATTCTAACAGCAATCAACCAAATCTTGCTTGTTTAGTGGTAAGTAGTTGGTTTATTGCAATGGATCTTCTCACCACTACACTTGTACAAAATAACCACCTGCGAAGATGTGTTACAAAAATCACAGCACATTGATTCGGATGACGACGGGATGTCGATTGCTTCGTTGACTGGAAGACTCGAATAAAAAATAGAGCACTTACAACAAATGATAAAGAATCTTTCCATAAGGAGAAATGAACTTTGGTGCACTTCATGATGCGAAGTAAGACATACGAAGGAAACGTGTAGCCTCAACGATCAACCACCAACAACAACAGATGCACATAGAGTACAAGATCAAAAATATTGTAACATATGCAAGTGTTTGATTGATCATAATGTACAAGATTGTCCACATAATTTGAAAAACACTAAGTGGTGCCATATCTATGAAGCTTTTAATCACAAAACATCAAAATGCCATTTCAATGCATGGAATCAAGCCAATGTACAAAAAATATATCACACAAAATCCACTAACCAAGCTAACAATTACGGGCTAAGATATGAATACTACGACCGAGGTCAAGGTAGAGGAGGTCACGGTCGATTTGGTGGTCTAGGTTGAGTTTGAAGATGACCATACTGCTACAATTGCTGGAAAGATGACCACATTAGTCTGGATTTCCCAATCAAATACAAGATCGACTCGAAATTTTGTAATATATGCGGCATCGGTGACCACTCATTAGAAGAGTGCCCAATAATGCTCGACAAAATTATGACTAGAAAAAATGTAAATCTTCTACACGCATTATCAAAAGAAGAAGTATTGAATTCAAATAATTTTAAACATCATCACCAGATCTAGTGCAGGACGAGATCTTAATAGTACCGCATTACATGACCAATAGAGACAGAAGGTTTCTTTCCAAATCCTGATAAATAAGAACAAATTATGAAAGAAGTTGTTAGTAACATTTCTCATCCGAGGCACAAGAGCGATCAGGTCTACAGGTGGCGCGATGAGCGCCAAGCGCAACTCACAGAAGGAATCCATTTCAGGATTAAATCAAGCGAGCGAGCGGTCTGGTTTCAAGTGGTGAGGATTCACCCAAAGGAACAGATCAGCGGTTGATGGAAAATCACGGTTAGCAAAGCTGTGTCGAGGTTAGCACAATGGATAGCGCCCATATTGTGTAGGAAAAGATAGCAGTTGTCCATCGAGAAGACGCATGGCGTGAGATCTAGTCACGTCGGCGTTTCGACATTCGAGAGTTTGAGGGGTGAAGGTTCCATGTCGTCTTGTATCGCGAAACCCTGAACCCCGAAAGCACTGAAGGCGCCCAAAGTCGGGCCCACAGTGTCACAGAGTGATCTCAGCCGTTTATCCACAGGAGACACCTAGTGCACAATTAGGCTCTTGGCCATTTTGCTCATTGTGATTGCGAGGCACAAAGAACAGCTCTGTCATATTCCCGATGCACGTGGTGCCAGGAGTGTCCAGGACCGTGACCCATAGCATCGTCGGGTGAGTTCAAGACCGTCAGATCTAAGAGGGATGTGTGGCGCCAGATTAAGCCGTCTTGGCGTTTCTCTCATCGTGATTTCAAGAAGCAGGGATCAACCCCTTCCTATTCACGAATGTCGAAAGTGCCTTGGAGAGTAAACACAGAGTCACAGCCCGTGGTCAATTGGGAAATAAAAGAGTTGCACAAGAAGGGCCGAAGGCGTCGTGTTTGTTCACAGAAGGAATCACCATGATCTCCAGGTGCCATCGGATTCGACCTCGGTCCTGGTCTTCGTTTGGAGTAAACGAAGGCAAGAAAGGGTGGTTGAAATTTCTCCTCGTTCATTAAATGCAAGGAATGGAGGGTCTGGCAAGCAGTCTGCTCGAGAGGGTCCTGTGTACCCATTTCTCCAGAGAAGCCATGCCGAGTTCTTGATTAGATGGAGGAGGTCTGCACACGCTAACTCGGCATTTACTGACTCAGCTACCCCCTGCAGAAGCCATGCGCAGTTAAGGTGGCGTCCGACAAAGAATATCCATCCGAATTTGGCTGAGGGGACACCAAGCCTTGGATGACTAAGGACACCCCTGTTAGGCGATTTTCTCTGAGTATATAAGCCCAGTCTTTGTATTTTGTAATCTATCGATGGTTGAGAAAGGCTCCCGATTGTAAAGTTTTGAAGAAGCGTTGGTCGCTCTGGTTAATGTATAAGGCCTTTGAGATTTCTTACTTTATGAATGTCAGCCTCTTTTCCATCTCTTTGTTTACTGTGTTAGAACAGCTTGGAATCGGAGGATCTAGTCGAGTTGTAGCTGTTATAAGATGATGTAGGTTGGATCACTGTAACAGTTTCATTGTTTCTAATCGGTTCTTGTGATTCTCTTAGCACTGAATGACTTGGAACTGAAGGACTCAGTCAAGTCACCCCTCAGCTCCTTGAAGCTCTGGCCCAAGAGGATCTTGGCTTTTGATTTTTTCACCCTCAAGCCTCCGAAGGCCTGTCGCCCAAGGCAGTCTTGCTCGCCCTTCTCACAAGTCTTCCATCTACCACCCTTTAATCCATTTACTGACAGAAGTTGGATCAAGACCTCCCTTGCTTTCTACATACTAGCCTCAGTTTCCTGTGTTAAAGCTATATTTTCTTGAGTCTTTACCCATCTGATCACCCCATTAAACAAATCGTGACATAAAACTGATGGATGTTGGGCTCTGCTCCTGCAAGCAATCCAGGAGTGACTTCTGACTCTAACATTTATGGCACCGTTGTTAGGGACGAAGTTGAATATTTTCCCCAGGATTGAACGAAAATGATTAACTGATTCTGAAGGTGCATTAGATATCAGAATTATCAAGATTGTTGTTGTGCACCTGGCAACTCCATTGTGACAATTCCACTTTGGAGAACCTGTCATGTTAATTGTGGCTTTCAGAGGCAGGCACATGCGGTCTCATCCACAGCTACCCCTAGCTACACCTAAAATTGATCCAAAGGCGGTGCTCAGAAAGGGAAAGGCCTCTGAAGAAGAAGCTTCCACCGTCGAACCAGGTAATCCACCATATCCTTCTGTGGGAACTCCTTTTTCTCCTCCTCAGTTTCTTGACAGAACTGTTTCTAAATTTTCTCATTTCCTAAATTTCGGGAGTGTTCCAGTTGAGTTTTCCTCTCCTGGTCTCGAACCAGAAGGTCGAAACCTTGTCACTCCCCTCTCCTCTGAAGCTGTATTTTGGCGTAGACCCAGGACTGCATAATATTTCCCCACCCCTCCTCTTGTTACTGTTACCACTCTTGCACAGAGAGGAGCACCTACCGATTTGAGCCCGTTAGCCTTCTCCTTAAATCCCCTTTTGTTTCCCATCCCACTTTGAGACTCATGCCTAGTAGCCCCCTCACGAACTCCTTCCCCTCCAAGTTCTCCTCCACCTAATATTCCTATGGCTGGTGCTAATCCCCCTCTAAATAGAATGGATTCCATAGTCACTACCAGATATGCCCCCTTAATCCTACCCCATCCTATNAAGTTCACTGGGGAAGGGGACATAACTGTGGAGGAGCACGTGGCTGCTTTCTACAGTTATGCAGACAACCTGAACATTGAAAATGAAGATGTCTGGATGAGAGTCTTCATCCAGAGCCTGGATGGCGAGGTGAGGAAGTGGTTTAGAGGACTAGCCCCCAGATCTATTGCTGGGATCAAAGCTCTAGATAGTGCTTTCCTGAGGCAGTGGGGAGATACGAAAGATTTCATGTATTACATGATAGAGTTCGGTTCTTTGAAGAAGATGGAAGGAGAGTCTGTCTCTGACTTCTCCAAAATATTCAATAATATGTATAATAAAATTACTGCTGAAATAAAACCCTCAGAAGCCTCGGCCAAGATTTCTTATGCTAGTGCGTTTGGCCCTGATTTATGTCTTTTATTGAGAGAAAGAAGATCCACCTCCTTAGCTCAAATGAAAGATGCGTCCATAGAAGTGGAATCCAA
>JASDQU011101843.1:23803-37050 GCA_032191745.1 Picea mariana
ATATATATATTGAACGGATTCAGTTTTCAAGTCTGTTCTGGGGGAATTATTTCCCTTATTTGTCTCAAGTAATGCCCTGGATAGACCTCCCCACAGTGACACCCTTTTGAAAGTTTACCCAAGAATCTGTTGGAGGGTTTTATGGCGTAAGTCTTAAAACCCTGCACGAGAGAGAATGGTCCTCTTAGACTTCGACATTTCGGTGTTTCGGCACCCGGGGTACCTAAGTGCGAATTCCCTTGTCCTCGCAAGTCCCGAAACCCTGACTTGCAAAATCCCGAAATGATAGAATGTGATATTCTGGTGTTTCGGCACCCGGGTTACCTAAGTGCGAGTTCCCTTGTACTCTCAAGTCCCGAAACCCTGATTCGTGAAATCCCGAAATGACAACGTGTGGATGGGTTAGGACATTTCGGTGTTTCGGCACCCAGGGTATCTAAGTGCGAGTTCCCTTGTACTCACAAGTCCCAAAACCCTGACTCGCAAAATCCTGAAATGATAGCGTGTGGTTAGGTTAGGACATTTCGGTGTTTCGGCACCCGGGGTACCTAAGTGCGAGTTCCCTTGTACTCGCAAGTCCCAAAACCCCGACTTGCAAAATCCCAAAATGATAGAATGTGATATTCCGATGTTTCGACTCCCGGAAGACCTAGGTGTGAGACCTCCTGCTGTTCGGTATTTCAAGAACTGGGATACCCAAGGGTAATCTCCCTTGTAACCACCAGTTGCAAAATCCCGAACTGCGAAACCTGAATTGGCCAAAGTATGGACAAGTCTTGATAATTCAGAGTTTCAGCACCTGAGAACTCCAGATGCGAAAACTCTTGTCTTCACGCATCACGAATTCTCGACTTGCGAAACCCCGAAATAGTATGGTGTGTTTAGAGTTCGGAAATTTGGAGTTTCGACACCCGGGAACTCTAGATGTGAAATCTCTTGTCTTCGTACATCGCGAAATCCCGATAGGCAAAATCCCGAAAGGGCTTAGCAAGAATGGCATTTGGTGTTTCGGTATTTTGGTACCCGGGATTTCACAAAGGTCATCTTTCCCTTGTAATCAATAGATGCGAAGTCCCGATTAGTAGGGAGATCCCGATGTGGCGCAGCGTGTGTAATAATTAATTCTTCGGAGTTTCGGCTCCCGGAAGATCTAGGTGCGAAACCTCTTGTCGTTGCACATCCTGAAATCTTGGTATGTGAAACCCTGAGGTGGCTTAGTGCACATTAATTTGGTATTTCGGTGTTTCAGAACCCGGGATACCTAAGATACGTTCTCTTGTGTTCGCCAGTCTTGAAATCCTGGTTTGCGAAATCCCGAAATAGGCCGGGCGATATATGTATATTTATACAAATTCAGAATTTTGGCTCCCAGAAGATCTAGGTGCAAGACCTCTTGTCGTCGCACATCCCGAAATCCTGGTATGCGAAACCCCAAAGGGTTGAGTACCAGGACTTATCCTGCGTTGCTGTTAATCTTTTTAGGCGGTTAGGTCTATTTCAGGTTTCGGTCCTTCGAAAGATAAGAGGATAGGGGAATACATGCATCACGATTTCCTGAATTTCGAAAGCCGAGAGCACCTCTCCGGTAAGGCCTATGGTCATAGCCGATGATCATATGGGTATGGATAAGGGATGGTAGGGTCTGCATCAGGCCCTGTAGGAATTCAGGGAATTCTGTTCCTCGGAGAAAAGAAGAAAAATCCAATTTTTTTTTATTCCCGTGGTGGGTGTGTTACAAATTGGTATCAGAGCATGGTTACAACACTTGGCCTGCTTGGGCTCATGAACGAGTTGTGCAGAGACTCCGTTCGAAGAACTCCTAAAAGGAGTAACCCTCTATCTTAACTCTCTTAATCCAAGGTCAAAGTTAAAAATGAAAACCCTGATTGTGTGTGTGCATGTGAAAGAAATATGAATTATGCACGGGTTATGAATGTATATAAATATTGACTAACAACCAATGTTTGTCTTTTGCACTCAAGCGGACGATAAAACGTGGGAAATTACAGACGCATAGAATGGTGACTCACCAAAAGGTGGGGGAAGGCTCCCACAATAGAGACGAAGAGTCTGACGAAAGAAGGGCCATAGGGACTCCTCCAGATCTAGCTGAGACTGTGAGGAGCCTCATGGTCAAATTACAAAGCTGCAAGGATGACAATGAGAGGATGATGAAAGAACAAGAGAAGCAAACAAAAATTAACGCAGTGTTACTGCAGAGCTTATCCGACCTACAAAGACAAATGCAGCATGAACCTGAAATACAGAAACATGGTCATATCAGTGGCCACACTGAGAGGAGCACCTTGAGAAAGGTCCACCCCAGAGGTAAGGGGCAAGCGTCAGACGATTCCTCTAAGAAGGAAGCTGGCGATTCGAAGGGCTCTTCTAGTAGCAGAACTAGTTCCTATTCCTGAAGAAAACAGAAGAAGCGAAAGCTTTCCAAGGGTCATAAATTCGAAGAATTAAGAAAATCCAAACCACCCTCCTTCGACGAAGAAATAAATAAGGGAGAGGAAGTAGAGGCCTGGCTGCTTGGACTAAATAAGTATTTCAGAGTCCATGACTTTTTAGAAAATTTGAAGGCCCGAGTGGCCACCTTCAGCTTGAACGGAAAGGCTTCCATTTGGTGGGAAGACCTTAAGAATGTGAAAGGGGTTCGCGAAGAGGACCTGTCTTGGGAACGATTTGAGAAATATTTCCAGAAGAAGTATTTGTCGGAAAAATATTTCGACGAGAAGACTAAAGATTTTTATGAACTTAAACTGGGGAAAATCACTATAGAGGAATATGTCAACAAATTCCTCGATTTGTTGAGGTATGTACCTTATATAAAAGTAGAAAAGGCAAAGGTTCAATGCTTCATCAATGGAATACCTAAAGACTATCGGAACATAATTGAATTTGATGAGCCAAAGACCCTAGAAGGCATTATCCGAAAGGCAACATATTGTCATGAACAGTTTGGACATCGGACAGAACCTCGAGAAGGATGGAAACAGAAGAATAATTCGGGATTTCAGAAAAAGGGGATTAAATCCCCAGGATTTAAGAACTATAAGAAGAACTCAAGAATGAGTTTCCTAGCCCGAAGCGTACACCAGTAGAAATTTCCCTCCTTGGGTGGAAATAAAACTTCTGGATCCATACCAGTAAAGACTGATAACGCAAAGAGAGAACCTTTGAAATGTTGGGGTTGCGGAGAAAAACATCTACTGAGAGACTATCCACACCGACAACAGAATAGTCAGAGAATTTACAGCATCCAGGAAGCTACCACCATCAATGATGTGGTCAGGAGTGTGCCACATATTTTTGTAGCCTTCGATAATAACCAAGCCGACCACCAAGCTTCAGTGGTGGAAATAGAAGGTATGATTTCCAGCCATCTAGTGTCTATTCTGATTGACCCTGGTTCAAATTTGAGTTATATAGCCCCTAAGACTGTTGATAACTGTAAACTAAAGCCACATAATCATACCAAGCCATGGTTGGTACAGCTAGCCACTGGCACCAAAAGAAGGGTAGCGGAGGTCATACCAGCCTGCCAATTAATGTTGGGTGAATTCCCCACCCAAGCAACCCTTAACATATTACCCCTGGGATCGTATGATCTATTGATTGGTATGAACTGGCTAGCTGCCCATAAAGACAGATTGGACTGTTACCATAAAACCTTAGATTGTGTAAGTAAAGAAGGGAAAAGGATAACCCTTCAAGGGATCCGAAAACCTGTCTCAGTGAGACAAATATCAGCTTTGCAAATGAGAAAGTATTGCCGAAAAGGATGTCCCCTATATGCAATATAGGTGTTGAAAACAATTGAAGGTGACAAACCAAGCCTTGAAGACCACCCTACCCTGAGAGAATACAAAGATGTGTTTCCGGAAGAGGTACCGGGTCTACCTCCGAGAAGGGACATTGACTTCTCGATAGAACTTGCACCAAGAGCGGTGCCGGTGTCTAGGACACCCTACAGGATGAGCACACCTGAGTTAGTGGAAATCAAATTGCAATTGAGGGAAATGATGGATACGAGCTATATTCAGCCCAACGTGTCTCCATGGGGAGCGCCAATCTTGTTTGTGAAAAAGAAGGACGATACCCTTAGACTGTGTGTAGTCTATAGACAACTCAATAAGGTAACCATAAAGAACAAGTACCCCTTGCCTAGGATTGATGACCTGCTCGATCAATTGGGAGGTGCGTCTATTTTCTCAAAGATTAACTTGAGTTTGGGATACCATCAAGTCCGAATCAAGGGTGAAGACATCCATAAAATTGCCTTCTGAATGAGGTATGGTCACTATGAGTTTGTGGTAGTGCCATTTGGGTTAACTAATGCCCCTGCCACTTTCATGTGCTTGATGAATAATGTACTCAGCAAATTCCTAGACAAATTTGTGCTGGTTTTTATTGACGATATATTAATTTATTTCAAGAATAGAGAAGAGCATGAAGAGCATCTTAGACTTGTGCTGCAAGTGCTAAGAGAGCATCAGCTCTATGCCAAATTCAACAAGTGTGACTTCTTCCAGAAGTAAATAAATTACTTGGGCCATGTTCGATCGGAAGAAGGATTAGTAGTAGACCCTGACAAGATCCGGTCTATCATGGAATGGCCTACCCCAAAGGATGTTTTAGATATCATATCCTTTATGGGATTAGCAGGATACTATAGGAGATTTATAAAGGGATTCTCCAAGATTGGTTGTCCAATCACCGTCCTCCAGAAAAAGGGGACAAAATTCACGTGGACACAGAAATGTGAAGAAAGATTTCAAGCCCTAAAACATCTACCGACCCACGCACCCATGTTGAAGATCGCCGATCCCGAAGCTGATTTCCTCGTGTGCATAGACGCCTGTAAGGAAGGGCTCGGAGGAGTCCTTATGCAAAGAGGAAATGTGGTCTGCTATGAATCCTAGAAATTGAACGAACATGAAGTCAACTATGTGATTCATGATCTAGAGCTGGCCGCCATAGTACATGCCTAAAAAATGTGGAGACATTACCTCCTGGGGAGGAAATTTGTACTTATGACAGACCACTGTGGGTTGAGATATTTGTTTGACCAACCGAAGCTAAATGCCAGACAAGCTAGGTGGATGGTCCTCCTTAGTGAGTTTGATTTCGAAATCAAACACATTAAAGGGAAAGAAAATAGGGTGGTCGATGCCCTTAGCAGAAGTATGAAAACAATTCACTTGGCAACGGTGAGCACCTGTAAGACGGATGTCAAGGAAAGAGTCAGAAATGCACAAGAAACAGATTCTTTCATCCAGACTGTGACCTCATGCCTCCAACAAGAGCCCACAGGAATAAAATATGAAGGCTACCAAATGACCGAAGGAGGTCTTCTCACTTACCGAAGTAGATTGTACATTCTAGATTGTGACGACTTGAAGAGGTTCATACTGGATGAATTACACAAAAGGCCCTATACTGGTCATCCAGGATACCAAAAGATGATCACGGCCACCAGGAAAAAATTCTACTGGCCTGGGTCGAAGAAAGACATAGCCGAGTACTTAGCCAAATGCATAGAGTGCCAACAGGTTAAAGTAGAACACCGACACCCAGCAGGGTTATTGCAACCTTTACCAATCCCAGAATGGAAATGGGAAACCATCTCCATGGATTTCATCACTGGATTACCAACCTCGACCAAATAGAATGACGCCATTATGGTAGTGGTGGATAAATTGAGAAAGTCTGCTCATTTTATCCCCGTCAGATCGACTTGCAAGGAAATAGACATCGCCCAGGTATTCATGAAGGAGATATTCAGACTGCATGGTATGCCGAAAGAGATCGTGTCTGACAGAGACACAAAATTTACTTCCAAATTTTGGAAATCACTGATGGCTGGTTTAGAGACCAATTTGTTGTTTAGCACCGCCTATCACCCTCAAACCGACAGACAGACAAAAAGAGTAAACCAAATATTAGAGGACATGCTAAGAATGCATGTAATGCATCAACCCAAGAAGTGGGAAGACTACCTTCCACTGGTGGAATTCTCCTACAACAACGGCTACCAAGCATCCTTAAAGATGAGTCCCTTCGAAGTCCTCTATGGTAGGCCGCGTAACACTCCAGTCAGTTGGAGTAATCCCGTAAAAATAATTTATTTTGGACCCAACATGTTGAAAGAAATGGAACAACAAGTGACTCAGATAAAACAAAACCTGAAGGTCGCTCAGAACCGACAGAAAAGTTATGCAGACCAAAATAGAACTCCAAGAGAGTTCAAGATGGGAGACCATGTATATCTCAGAGTTAGGCCCTAGAAGAGTTCCCTGAAAATGGGATCTTGTACCAAGTTTTCACCTTGGTATTGTGGAACCTTTGAGGTTCTAGATAGAGTGGGACCTGTAGCCTATAGGCTAGCACTCCCTCCCACAGTAAAAGCACATAATGTTTTCCATGTTTCATTATTAAAGAAATATGTACATGATGCTAATCATATAATTGATTGGTCTATGATCCAGGTGGAATCGGAGGGAGAATTCCTACCAGAACCTCAATGCATACTGGACAGAAAGGAAACCCCACTCTGGAACCAAACCATTGTACAAGTCAAGGTGCAGTGGAAACATTTTGGCCCAGATGAGGCTACATGGGAAATGGAGGATGCCATGAATCATGCATATCCAATTTTGTTTACCTCTGTACATACATGTCATATTGATAAATAGAACATCGAGGACGATGTTCCTTTAAGGGGGAGGGAATTGTAACACCCTGTTTCCCCCAGTCTGTAAAAATAACTATACTAGCCAAGGACTATGAAAAAATCAAAGATGTGAATGTGTGATTTGATAGACCTTTGTATAAAAGGTCGACGAATGTAAATAATATTATGAATATATATGTTGCAGGACTGCTGGGAGGGGGATGTGCTGAAAAAAGAGACCACGCTGGATGAAGAAAGGTGGTGGAAGGAACCTTGAATGGTGGCATTAAATTCCACCGAACCAACACCATATTTGGTCTTCACTGGCTTGAAGAACCAAGAGCGGCTCGCTGGCCTCGAATTAAATGAATCGCCAGGTTGGTAGGTAGGGGATTCTAATGAGTTAATGAGGGATGGGGGGTGAACCGCCCATCCATAGAAGCCTCAGGCCTGACCACCGCGAGGAAGATCGTGCCAAATGCAATCTCGCAAGAGAGAAAGGAAAGGAAAGAGGTGTGGAAAGGGGGCAGACGCGACAAAGATCGCAAGAGGGAAAAATCAGAAGAACTCTGTAAAAATACAGAGAGTGACTGGTGAGTAGAGAAGAAGAAGAGTAACCTTCATTCTCGACTTCTGACAAACAGAGACTCAGTCTCACAACATCGTGGTCTAAGCTCGGGGGTGGCTAGTGGTAAATCCATTTAGAATCACTGAGCCTACGGTTGGGTGGAAACGATCACCCCTCTCAGCAGTTGCATCAAACCTGGTGTTTTTCTGATAAGTGTTATATTTTGTATCTTGAATTAAATATTCTGACATGTATGCTCATGAATTGTGAAATTATGAATGGTTTCAGTATAAGACTGTCTGTATGGTGTTTTGATCAGAAATGGTGGCTGCATACTTACATTGGAAAGACCACATATGGCTTATGTATATATATATTTTGAACGGATTAAGTTTTCAAGTCTGTTCTCGGGGAACTATTTCCCTTATTTGTCTCAAGTAATGCCCTAGATAGAATCTGCTGGAGGATTTTATGGCGTAAGTCTTAAAACCCTACACAAGAGAGAAGGGTCCTCTTAGACTTCGACATTTCAGTGTTTCGGCACCCGGGGTACCTAAGTGTGAGTTCCCTTGTCCTTGCAAGTCACGAAACCCCGACTTGCGAAATCCAAAAATGATAAAATGTGATATTCTAGTGTTTCGACACTTGGGGTACCTAAGTGCGAGTTCCCTTGTACTCGCAAGTCCCGAAACCCCGATTCGCGAAATCCAGGAATGACAGCGTGTGGATGGGTTAGGACATTTCGGTGTTTCGGCATCCGGGTTATCTAAGTGCGAGTTCCCTTGTACTCGCAAGTCCTGAAACCCCGACTCACGAAATCCCGAAATGACAGTGTGTGGATGGGTTAGGACATTTCGGTGTTTCGGCACCCGGGGTACCTAAGTGCGATTTCCCTTGTACTCACAAGTCCCGAAACCCTGACTTGCGAAATCCCGAAATGATAGAATGTGATATTCCAGTGTTTCGGCTCCTAGAAGACCTAGGTGTGAGACCTCCTGCTATTCGATATTTCGGGAACCGAGATACCCAAGGGTAAGCTCCCTTGTAACCACCAATTGCGAAATCCTGAACTGCGAAACCCGAATTGGCCAAAGTATGGACAAGTCTTGATAATTCAGAGTTTAGGCATCCGGGAACTCCAGATTTGAAACCTCTTGTCTTCGCGCATCGCGAAATCCTGACTTGCGAAACCATGAAATAGTATGGTGTGTTTAGAGTTCAGAAATTCAGAGTTTCGACACTCAGGAACTCCAGATGTGAAACCTCTTGTCTTCGCACATTGCGAAATCCCAAAAAGGCTTAGCAAGAATGGCATTTGGTGTTTCGGTATTTCGGTACCCGGGATTTCACAAAGGTCAGCTTTCCCTTGTAATCAATATATGTGAAGTCCCAATGGGTAGGGAGATCCCGATGTGGGGCAGCATGTGTAATAATTAATGCTTCAGAGTTTCGACTCCCGAAAGATCTAGGTGCGAAACCTCCTGTCATCGCACATCCCGAAATCCTGGTATGCAAAACCCCGAGGTGGTTTAACGCACATTAATTTGGTATTTCGGTGTTTTGAAACTCGGGATACCTAACGGTACGCTCTCTTGTGTTCGCCAGTCCTAAAATCCTGGTTTGCGAAATCCTGAAATAGGCTGGGTGATATATGTATATTTATACAAATTCAGAATTTCGGCTCCTGGAAGATCTAGGTGCGAGACCTCTTGTCGTCGCACATCCCAAAATCCCGGTGTGCGAAACCCCGAAGGGTTGAGTACCAGGACTTAGCCTGGGTTGCTGTTAATCTCGTTAGGTGGTTAGGTCCGTTTCGAGTTTCGGTCGTTCGAAAGATAAGAGGACAGGGGAATACATGCATCATGATTTCCCGAATCGTGAAAGCCAGGAGCACCTCTCCGGTAAGGCCTGTGGTCATAGCTGATGATCATATGGGTATGGATAAGGGATGGTAGGGTCTGCATCAGGCCCCGTAGGAATTCGGTGAATTTTGTTCCTCGGAGAAAAGAAGAAAAAGATGAAATTTTTTTATTCCCATGGTGGGTGTGTTACAAACATGGACATCTTCTGGGACCCCACTACCTTTTGAAAAATATAGTCCGTTTTAGGGAAAGGGTAGTGGTCCTTGAGGGATACTTTGTTTAAATTTTTAAAATACACACACAATCTTATTTCACCGCTCTTTTTTCTTACAAGCACCAAGTTGGACACCCATTTTGAAAACCTTAAAGAAACGATAATTTTAGCTTCGAAGAGTTTCTTTACCTCTTTTTCGATTATCAACAACAACAAAGGATTTATCCGTCTCAAATTTTGTTTGAAAGGCCTTTGGTCTTCTTTGAGAGGGATGACATGCTGAATCACTTTAGTGTCATAAACCTTCAAGTCATCATAACTCCAAGAGAAAACATTGAGGGAATCCTTCATGAGCTTGATGTAGTCTTTTTTGACCTCTAGACTGAGTGTTTTCTACAATTTGATTATTTTCAGGTTCTCTCGAGTCCCTATATTTCAATCTTCGACATCCTCATCATTTGCAGTGACCTTGGGATTTCTAGCCACATCGTTTTCATCGAACAAATTTTCCAACGGAACTAGTTCCTTTGGGATGATGTTATTTTTAAGTTGTACTATGTCCCTCCCCGCTATCTGGTTCTGGAAAGGGTCATTATTACTGCATGCATCTACGCTCTCATTTTCATCGCAACAATACTCGTCATCAATGTTTATGTTAGCAAACTCACCACTCATTAGGAGAAATATCTCCACCTATTTTTCGTCCTCAAACACCTGCCAATATTTGATATTATCACGCACCGTCGGCCTGTGTTTTGAATTCGATATGGTATTTTCTATTGGTAAAGAGGGGGATTTAAAAAACCGAGGCTGAGGTGGCCAATTCATCGACTATATGATTAATCCCCTCGGGATTGCTGATAGATCATATTCCGAGAAATCTTCGAGGAGGTCTGACACCAGGTTTTTGTATGCTCTCAGCCTGGGGTGTTTGGATTGATATTTTCCTTTGACCTGGTTTATAACCAGCTCAGATTCCCCGTACATTTCTATCCTCTTCTCTCCTAGTTCTTTCAAAACCTTCAGGCCGAAAATTAGTGCCTCATACTCATCCATGTTGTTTGTATAGTCAAACGCGAGCTTGTACGAGCACAGTTTTGTGCCCACCTTGGGAGGGCTTACCTATATGTCGGTCCCTGCCCCTTCCTTGCTGAAAATTCCATCAAAACTAATGTTCCATAACTCGTTCTCTATGTGTTTCTTTTGATTAGTGCACTCTTGTGCTCGTCGCGTGGCTTCATCGTCGACGGTGATGACGGTTGGCGGTTATTCCTCTTCAAAACTAAGGTCATTGTAGAATATGGAGGAGCCGACCTCAGTGTCGACAGAGTAGATAGGGTGGTTATTTGGTTGTGTCTTACTGCTTACCATGTATTTCAACAACACTTCTCTGTATAACAATCTCTCCTTGCCAAAGACATGAATGGTGGTGTATGACATGTCCATTTGGAGAGTCTCTTTTAACTTCGTAGCCCCTAACCTGGATAAAAGCATGCCAAACTTAGGGGTTATGTCTTCCATGACCATGTCCATAACCATGTTCTTCGAAGGAATTTGGGCCAGTGATACGACCAAGTCTTTGATGAGATCCAACCACTTGACTTTCCTCAAATCAAAATAAAAAAGGTCCTTATAGGGCCTGGTGATGTCCAAACCCAACTCGTCCATGCTCAACTTTTCCACGAGGTTGTGCGACGCACCTAAGTCCAACATGGCATTATGTAGGGTCATGTCGTGGATCTTGAGACTGACATAGAATGAGGGAAAATCCTCAGTATCTCTCATCTCCTCTACGCGTGAACCAAACAAAATGGCAGGGTGACCGTCTTGGACGTTCAAAGTGTCAGGAGTTTTTCCCATTTTTAGCATTTTAATAATCTGCTGCCAATATTCACCCTTTCTAATAAGTTCGTTAAAAGGGACAAATATTTTGATCTTGGCCATTTCATGTTCAAATTTAAAGGGGGAAGAGACCTTTTCTATCTCTTTTTTCGCATGCTTCCCGACTTGTTTTTGACACTTTCTTCGAGGGATCCTTTTTTGAATTTGCCTTTTCAGCTGCATCCTTGGTCGAGTTGTCTGGATTCGGTCGGATTGTTGAAAGGGGGTCCGTCGGAGGTTTCATTATGGGATTTTTCTGCTGAGGTTCAATATATGCCTTCTTGCTCCTGAGGTTGTATTGTTTCTGAAACTGCATGATGGCGTTGTGAAAACCCTTTCAGAATTCTCCCGTTTCCGAGGAGAGTGTGTTGTCTGTCTCGAGCATAATATCGTCATTTTCACTCATGTATTGATCATGTTTCCCCTTTGTAAAAAACACTCACGTGTCATTTTCATTGCAACAATGCATTTGGTCTTGGAACATATGATCAAAATCCTCGTCTGCGTAATTCTTTTGGAACAAAGGCCTTGTCTGTTGGTCTCCCTGGTCTCTCTGCTCCCTCTGTCTGATCTGTTGACCTTGACCCCTTCTAAGGTTCTGATTTATGGGTTGGGTGTCATGCTTTTATCGAGAGGCAGGTCTGTTTCCCATGGACATTCTTTCCATCAGTTTCTCCATCGTCTTCATCATCAAGTCGAAATTATTGTCCGAGGACCGAGATGTCGATGGCTGTGCATCCCCTTGGGGTTTCTTATCGCCTCTGTTAAATATCTATTTGATATTCCCCAATTCCATCAGGTTTGCCTCGATTTTGATTGCGTCGCTCATCATGGCGTCTATATTTTCTGACCTTCTTTCTCTCAACAACAAGGCAAAATAATCGTCGAAGGAATCGACGTATCGCAGCTGCGCAGCCCTGAGGGGTGGCTGAACTTCTGTAGGGATTGAGTTATAAAACCTGATGAATCGGGCTGAGAATTCTTGCACTGTCTCCTCTGGTGCCCTCTTCATATTATTGTACCATGTCAACAATAGCAAGGGGTTCTTCTCCCCATCTGGTAATGAAAGACATTTCCAACACAACGAAGTCCTGAATGCCTGCTGTTGGGAGGGATTTGAACCAATTCCTCATATCTCCCGAAAGAATTTGCGTGAACAACCTCATTTTCGTGTCTGCATAGTCCACCTCCTATAGGTCGACAAAATCATTGAACCAATCTAGATTCTTTTGGGATGAAACGTTCCCTTCAACATCGTAGAGCTTGATTCTCTAGTTGTAATTTTGGGGAAAATCATGTAGTTGGGCTGGTAGAACGAGGGGGGTGAATCTGGCAGCCATGGCTCTAGGAGGGTTATGGATTTGGGGGATATTATTAGGTATGAGAGATTGGAATCTCTTATGGTCGAATACTATCTCATCCAAGATGGTTTCCGACTTAGACCTGAACATGGTTTGCTCAAACAGGGTGTCAAAATCAAGGTCGTCAATGCTTTGCGCACCGTCTTTGGGCAAGGACAAGCTTCTGCCCAGGTAATAGAATGGGTTCGATGCTTGCTCCCTAGTCCTGCATAGAATTTTCTCGAGATCACACATAGGCTCTACAGGGTTTGGGTCAGGATTTTCTCTGGTATAGATCATCTTTGGAGCTAGGGTTCCTGAATCACGTTACTTTTTGACACTGGTATTTTTTACTGGAGTCGCTAGGGTAAAGGTTTCAACCAATATATATGTTTTTCCCTCTATTACCATTAGGGGTCAAACTGTAACTTTAGTCGTTCTCCCAGGAAACATTTATTCAATTCCATCCCCGACAACGACGCCATAATTTTAGCTCTCTATAAACTTCGTTTGAATGAGAAACAAATGACATAGGAAACCTATAGACCAACTTTGAGACCCAAAAATAGCCTTTCAGACCTGCAGAGGGCTCTCTTGAGAGACTTTGTCTCGGTACAGGATATGGCTTTGAGCTGTCGACTAGATTTTGTTGGTCTCCAGTTTTGATCATGTTTTTGCCCATATTATATCACAAAGACCTCCA
>JASDQU011101844.1:6615-23935 GCA_032191745.1 Picea mariana
AGTGACACAACTCACATTGCGAACCTGTTTTTCAAAGAGGTCATTCGACTTCATGGTTTGCCAAGGAGTATAGTTTCGGATCGAGATACTAAATTCATAGGGAATTTTTGGAGGACCTTATGGAAGAAGCTGGGAACTAACTTATTGTTTAGTTCAATGTATCATCCTCAGACGGATGGACAGACATAAGTGGTGAACAGAAGTCTAGGAGACTTGCTGAGAATCTTGGTGATAGAGCACCACAGCCAGTGGGACAACATATTACCACAGGCAGAGTTTTCTTATAATGACTCGGTTAACAGGAGCACAGGACAAAGTCCATTTCAGGTTGTCTATGGCATGTATCCGAGGGGAATTTTTGAGTTGAGGGATTCAGAACAGACTGTGACTAGGAGTGCTAGTGCACAAGAACTCGCAGAAGCGATGAAAGAACTTCATAGCCAGGTGAAGGAGCAATTGCAGAATTCAAGTCAGGAGTATAAGCTTAGAGCCGATCAACATAAAAGACAACTTCAGTTTGAGGTTGGTGGCTTTATTTTGGCACATTTGAGAAAGGAAAGGTTCCTGAGGGGAACGTATAATAAACTAAATATGAAGAAAATCGGGCCATGTAGGGTCTTGAAGAAAATTGGGAAAAATGCTTATGAGATTGAATTACCCGATGGGATCAGAATTTCTCTAATATTCAATATCTCAGATTTGTACCCATATAAGGCTGAGGAGACAGAGACTGGAGATGAGCAGCCAGTGATCCAGTGGACAAAGCAGATGCCAGTTGCAGAGAAGCCACAGATGGAATGCATACTGGACAGAAGAATTGGTAAGAAGACCAGGTGGAAAGAATACTTTGAGTATCTGGTCAAATGGAAGAACCATCCAGTTGAAGATGCTAGCTGGGAGAACGAAGCAGAGATACAGAAGCATGGGCATACCATGCACGATCTCGTGGACAGGAGCCCATAAAAATTTTCAAGCCAGAAAGTATGATGCAAGAGCATCGCCAACATCAAGAGAGCCAGCGCGGAAGCAAAAGACAGTTGGACAAGCGCCCAACACAAATTTTGAAAAACACCTTAAAGTTGATGCACAATCTTAAATGAAGTCATTAAGAAAAGGCGCACTTGTATAATGTAAATGGAACTTGAGCCATTTTCTCTCTTCCTTAGTAGGTAGAAGGCATTTATAGTAGTTAATGCAGGTAGATAGAATTTAATTCTAGATTAGACAGTTTTAGAGCACAGGAGGGAAATGAGATATAGACACCCTCATTGTGTATTTTAAAATGGTTATTGAAGCATTAGAGAAAGAGCATGCAGAGAGCTGTGTAAGAACACCCATGTACATATATTTGAATTAATAGAAAGAGTTTGATTCAGATTCATGGTTTTGTGTTGTTCTCTGTGTATTGAAGTTGAACGATATGCTCATGAATGATTGCTTCCTGTTATACATTTGCTTTATATGTTGTGTATATGATTTCATGTGTTTGAGTTTGAAGTCTGAGAGGAAATAGGAATGAGTTTCAATTGTTTCTCTATCTAAGCGAGAGTTCCTGCAAGGAGTGCAGTTGAAGTGTCCGCAAGGAGTGCGTTGACAAAGGGCTCAGGTAGTTTAACTTTTGTTCTCATTCACCCAAAGGTGCAGACAGGCACAGGAGCTGTGTAAGGAGTGTGTAGGCTGAGTGAAGTCTCAAGGTTGCGGACCTGAGTGAAGCATTTAGATACTATTTCTGCAGGTGTGTGCAGGGTCAAAGGAAATTCAACACTTGAAGTGTCTGAAAGTTTCCGCAAGGAGTGCGTGCATAAGCCTTTTCTAAGGCTCAGAGTCATAAGAAATCTCAGGAAGGATAAGGCCTTCAAGATTTTTGAAGGACAGCCCAGGGTAGCTGTAATTGGAAGTTTGTAAGAAGCGTTGTAATTTTGCGCCGTAGGTGGATGAGTTCCACGGAGGAACACTTGGTCATTCGCAGGAATCGCCAAGGAAGAACGGACGGTCAGAATTTCTTGAGGAGAATTCGCGAAGTCCCGTGGATTGTTATATCCCACAAAGAATAAGGGGAGATATTGCAGGTATTCCCGAGAGGTTAAAATCTCAAGAGGGTAGGACCGTAGATATGAGCCACAAGGGTCATTGGATCTACACGTATAGACTCACATCGGGGTTTCGTGGGTTGAACCTCCGTAAAATTAGCAACAAGAATTGAAATATTCTAATACGTGATATCCCGACAGCTAAGAAGATTTGTATGGGCCACAATGGAGTCGACAAGTGGACAGGTGGCATACCATTTCGGGTTTTCGTAGCGAGAAGTCCCAAAACAATTGCATCAGGATTCATGATATTGCAAACTCTGAAATGTCGATGGAGTGAAGGACCGTTGAATAGTCAAACTCACGTGTGTGTCGGAGTTTCAGCTAATCGGGATTGGGAGTCGAGAAAGTAAGTTCCTTGACATCGCGAGTGTCGAATTCACAATAGAGAAAGTCCCGAAAGGAGAAGGAAGGCTCAACATTGACTGTTGTCAAGTTTCGGGGATTTGTGAATCCAACACTCGACCACTAGACTCGCAAGGTTGCGAAGTCTGATCTCCCGAGTGAGAAGAGGAGATCGCATGAGGATTGTTGTGGGTGCAGATTTCCCGATAGGGAAATAGAAGAGCGTTATAGTTCTTTGGGCCGTGGAAGAAGGAAAGATCATGTGTGCACGTGAGCAGGTTGTGAAGAGGTATCGGGCATGTGCATCATGATGCATCTTTCTATGTGTATTATTTATTAGTTATGTTTGTTGTTACAGTGTTTCAATTCTTATGATTTCTTTTCTAAGTTGTAATTAATCTAGTTTCACAACAATGTTTTGAATCTTATCGTGAACCCTTGGCCAGAATGGATTGTGCTCTTGCCCCTGCATATACCTTGTGCATTGCCTTGAAAGAATACGCACCTGAATTGATAAGTTAATGTAGGAAAAAGGGTGGATATATTTTTCATACCTAGACACCAACAGTAACTAGGTGTGAAGATTACCCTTTTCAAAAGAGGAATGATCTCCATCAAATTTCCCTCATTATTTAGGTCATTTATGTAAATCTCATGACTTTAATCTAACTTATTTTTATAGCATCTTTTTCCATCAAAATATATGAGATGCCTTTGTTTGGCCTTCATCCATATCATATCCATATTTTTCTTCTTGGGACTACTTACAAATTTGTTAAAAAATCTTTCCTAGCAATCCACTTGCACTTTTGGCTCATTAAAGGAGTGAGTACTCACACCTTCCCTTCATAAAAGGCACAAGTGCCTTAAAAAATAACTAAAAAATATAAAAATGTGAAAATTACGTGCTCCCAAGCAAGGTTTATGGGAAAACTAACTTTGTAACTCCCTAAAACTAGTGGAAAACAGTCTCAATCATCTTGAGATGGTACAAAAGAATCCTAATGGAAGGATAAAGTTACAAGAACTATTTCTATACTAGAGTTATCCTCTAGAATAAGCATTTAGATCCATCACATCCTTGAGGTTTTTATGACCTTCATCTCCTTGTAAATCCATGTTTTTCAAAGTCCCACATTGCATTCTTTTCATTGATGCCTAAGATCCCTTTATCTTCTTCATACTTTCATGGAGGAGAGTGTTGGAGGTGAAGTAGTCACGAGTGGCTTGGGGACGAAGAAATCTAGATGGCGGCTACAGATGGTTCCAACAATAAGATCAAGTGCACTTTTTGTATTGTTGTTATTTATAATAAAATGAATATCTCTCTCCTCCCCCCAAAGAAAAGAAAAAATTATGTATTTTTTTCCAGTAATTATAATATTCTTTTAACATTAGTAGAGAAATTGACTTACCTGATAAATTTAGTTAGAGTAGTTATTTTATGTTCATTTCTATATCTACCAACAATTTGAGGAATGTTTTTTATTTTTATGTATGCATGTTTGTGATCTAATACGAGAACAAGGACAATTAAAGCACAGATAACCCACAAGGATCATCTCCAACTAACCATGTGAACTGGTTAAGATCCCTTACAACTAATTGGTATTTATTGAAAGTTCACCATAGGATACGTTTTGGAAATATTAGCATTGTTATTCGATTTTATTATCTTTTATGGTTAGCCCTAGCCATAGGATAGTTCACATATGCAACACTTATTCATGATTGGTGATATACATTATATCCATTGACAAAATCATTGTATGTCTTTCAAAGTTTCACATAAAAGGAACTATAAACCTTTTTTGATTGCTAGCTCTGTTTGTCACTAACTCATTTTACATTTGATAAAAAGAAGATAATATGTGTAGCCTAAAATTGAGTGCCTTAATTCACCACACATTAAAAACTCAACACCTCTAAAATGTCTTATTTGAACAGTGAAACTAAAAACAAACAAACATATGACTGGAATAATGCAATTTAAAGTTAAATGAGAAACCTAAAGTTAAAACACAACAAAACCAAATCAAAACAATGCAAGAAAAACAAACTTAAGCCATGAAAGAAATAAAAATTACTATACAAATCACTGATTGCAAAATTAGTCAGGTGAATTATCTCTTTATAATGTGGCCATTGAAACAAAGGAATCAAGTTCACATTCTAGGATTTGTAACATGTATAAACCAATTCCTATTTTTTCCAAAGTCTAGTAAGGGTTGGGCCATGAGTTTTGAAATTTGGTGTGTTTTCCTTTGGGTTCATTAACTTTGTCCCATTTCAGGACTAGATCACATATCTCATTTTTTGTCACCAACCTTATGTTTATTAAAACATATTTTTACGATTCACTAGTGAGTTGAAAATTTATTGCTTGCCTTCTCCCTTTCTTCTTCTAATATTATCAACACATCAATTCTATTTTGGAGGGTGGGAGAAGGTTGACCCCTCGAATCTTGGGGAAATTGTAAAGATGGAAACAAAATGTTTGGCGGAAGAATTGCATCTTGCACATATAATAGATAATAAGGAGAAGTTCATAATGCCTCTTTAGATGTAACTCTATCAGCGTAGAGAGAATTATTTATAGCATTGTGTCGGTTTCAATGGTTCTCAGTTGTGATCTTTTTAAGAATACGAATCATATTTTTATTTGTTGATTCAACCACTCTATTAACTTGTTGGTAATAGTTAGTTAAATGCCTAATAATTATTCTCTTATTCAGAGAAAATTTAGAAAATAAAGAAGAAGAAAAATAGGCAACATTGTTGAACACAATGACTAAGGGAACCTTGAACCTGGTGATTAAATGTTGTTCCAAGAATTGAATAACTACTCTTTCATTTACTTGAGTCAAAGGCACAAATTTAGACCACTAAGTGAAGTAACCCATCACAATAAGAATATAATTGTGCTATTTTGACGATTAGGGTTTATTTCTCCTATGATGTCGACACCCTAGTGCTCAAAGGGTTTGGTGATTAAGACATGTTGTAGAGGTATTGATGCTTTCTTCTCTCTTCCCATGCTTAGCTGGATTTTTTTACATTTGTGTACATAACCGTGAGCATCGCAGAAAATAGTAGGTTAGTAGTATCCATCTCTTAGAATTTTGTGAGCTATAGTTTCACCAGAGAAATGACCTCTAGTTAGCTTGTCGTGGAGATCCTTTAGAAAATTTTCAGCACCATCCTTTTAAAAACATCTTAACAATATTCCATCATAGGGAAAAGGATGGAGTTAATGAGTTTGTATTGAGTAGATTTCAAATGTAGATCTGTTTTCTCCGTTGAGTTCATGTGACTAGGACAAGTTCCATGGTGTAGGTAGAATGTCATATTAGTATACCATGACTCAATACTAGTTGAGATGTAAATGATTTCATTAGTATAGACCACAAGTTTATTTTCCAATCCCTCTTCTTCCTTAGTTTCATATCTCATGATTATGAAACCAATTTATAGAGACATTGCCCTCGTACAATATGTGTAGGATTAAATTTTAGATCATACTCCTGGATGGATGTCATCCAGTTTCCTCTTCGATCCTTTAAATATTGTTAATGAATAATGACCAAGCAATGAGATGAATAACTATCACTTTGGTATAATTCTTCATGGTATAGGACCTAAAGTGTCTAACAACCTTATAGAAAACATAAGTTTGCTTGTCCAAAGTAGGGTAATTAATATCTACTCCTTGCAAATTTGTACTCATAAAGGAAATAGGTGCTTGATTCCTTCAGTGTCTTTTTGTATTAATATGATCGTGAGAGAAAGATCAAAGGAAAAAATGTAGAGAAGGAAATCAAGATTGAAATCCGAACTATGTAGAACCAAAGTATTTGAAATGACAATTTTTATCTTTTCAAAAGATTCATTTTCTTCCTTATTCCATTTCAACTCAACATCCTTTTTTAGTATTCTTTGCAAAGGCTTAATGGTTTATGAAAAATAAAGAATAAATTTCCTCACGAAGTTAATCTTCTTGAAGAAACATTGCATAGATTTCTTATTATGTAGTAAGGGAAATTGAGATATGACTTTGAATCACTCAATACCTATAGTTGTACCTTCTTTTGAGCTTACGTGCATGGGAAAATTACCTTGGGTGACCATGAAGATACTCTTTTTAGGATTTATATAAAGCCCATATTTTCTACACCTTTCCAAAATTTGAGTGAGATGTGCAATATGATCAACTAGATTTTTTTAGTACACAATCACATCGTCAAAGTAAAAAATAACATTGCAGTTGATGAGACCATATAAATTAATATCCATTTAAAAAGATGGCTCTGACATTGATAMGCCCAAATGAATTATTTTATAAGTGAAAGTGCCCCTTTTGGTTTAGAAAATGGTCTTCAGTGTATCTTCCTTAGTAACAATAWTACCAACTTAACAAGAACTATGACCTCAAAATGAGAACTCTAGCCCTTAAAACCCATATTTTTKCATAAAAACCCACAAAATTAACCCTCAAATCAAAAAGTGGTGCTATTGGTAGCACCCTTTTTTTGAGGTYAAAATTRCAACTTTTTTTCAAGCATGGCCTAAAACATGCATATAGTTGCTCCGAAAAACCTTAAAATCAACACCTAAATCAAAGAATGGTGCTACCGACAGAAAAATGTTTTTTTCTAAACGTTAAAATTATACCTCATTTCAAACCTTATCCTAGTGTGGCACATGCCATTGCAACCAAAACCTACAAATTAACACATTTTTGAAAGTGGTGTAAAAAATTATCACGGTTATAAACCAAATTGTAAAATCAACTCTTAAATATTTACTTTTTTAAGGTTATTTTATCACTCCAACCACACGATAATACATAATGGCATGAAAATATCACCATTTCAGATGTCAACATTCAACATAACTTCAACATATTTTTTTATTTTAAATAAGAAAGTCCATACAAATTACATTTAATGAAACATAAATTATTTCGTTACATTATCCATATTCAAAACAAAAGATCTAAGAAATTTTGTTATATATTCTCCATAGTAAAAACACATAATTCATAAAACATAGAAATGATTCTTAACTTCATGTAAGATCATATGTAACTAAGAACACTCATTTCTGGTTACCATACAAACATCATATTGATAAAAAATACATAAAATGTTTCATACACTTAATCAAATTCATCCATGGATTCTGACACACCATCAAAATATACATTGTCTTCAGATGAATGACTGGATGAATATGTAGRTGATCCATATTCTTCTCCATTATCAATGAGTGCACCATMTGAGTGTGAATGTATGCCCAACATTTCAGATGTCAAAATCCTCTTTGATCTATGACAAGGTTCAAAAGAATCCCATCTTGCACTTATATCTTGTGGCAACAACCTCTTGATAATATCTATGGTCCTGGAGTGAAGACTTCCTTTGTTTGTCAAATTGAAGTCATAGACAAGTATGCCAACATCCTCTAATTTTAAGAGGTCGATGACAAGTTATATTTTGACCCTTTTTTTTTTCTCTTTCTGTTGTTTTGTTTCTCAACCACCATCTCTTGTTTGTACACGCCATTGAATGGGTGTGTACTTGTTTCATACCAATGCAATTCAACTGCTATAACATATTCATTTTATTTATTGATCCTTATAACCTTTTCAATCCAGAATTGATAACCATGTGGATCTTTAGTCGTTAAGGCTGCAATCATGCAACCCTCATTAATATCTTGTGTTGAACCCCTATAAAGATCTTCCATGGCTTCACGTTGTGCACATGATATTCTAGAACCAATATACATTTCTCTTTCCTCTACCTGTGAAAACTCAATAGCATCTTGAGATTCCTCTTGTTCAACCATGTTTCTTTCTTTAGATTCATTTGACCTATTTTGTGGCCAAATAAATGGAGTCTTCAAAAATGTATCTTCATTTGTTGAGTTTGAAATTATTTCACTTTGATCATTGAAAAAAGACTCCCACCAAACTAAATCTGTAAATGTGTTGAACCTACACATAATAGATCTAGATAAACAATGATACACACATTTTCAGAGAGAAAAGGAGAAAGAAGAAGAAGGAGAGAAAGAATGAAAGAATTCTCATTAACTGTTATGAATAATGAATAATTTACACATGATATACTCTATATAACTCAATGAGTGCACACTCGAGGAGAAACAATATGTCATAGTGGTGGTATAGAGTGATATGGACACACACCAAAAGTTACAGGAGTGAATTGACACCCTAGTCTAGTCTCTCAGGCAGTTACGGGAGTGAACTACCACCTAGTTGAGTTAATTAGTCAAATAGTCTTTAGTTAAATGATTAAATAGAGAGTAGTGAGGAGTTAACTCAGGAAATAAAGGGTAATGCACCAGTATGGTGATGATCCCAAGACAAGTGCACATTAGCTGGTGATTATCCCAATGTTTCATGGTGACAAAACCAATGCAGCATCTAAACTCAACTGAACTAGTCACACTGAAGTGTCAATTGAAAGAGAATATTCTCCAGGTGGAATATTCTCCCCTAAAATATAGGAGGTTGGATAATGAATAATTATGACTAATAAACAAGGAAAAACCTTAGGAAAAAGAAATCATAGGTGTGTGTGAAGTAACTCCAACACCCCCCCTGAACATCGCTATGGTGAAAATAAAGAATGGGTCCTGGTAACGAGGCCATGTTAGGTACCCAAATACAAAAGATACACTGAAAATAAAGTGAGGAAAGAGGGAAAACCTCAAGGGAACCCCCCCCCTCAAGGTACAGTGTATGTAAAAAGAAGAACTATAGTTGCTAGGCAATTGTTTCCTTCACTCCAATATGATTTCGTAGAGAATGGAATTTCTGCTCAGTGAAGGTTTCGATGAAGATGTATGTCATCTGTTTTTCTAAAGGATAGAACTATAAGTCGATGATCCCCTCATGTACTAAGTATCAGATGTATTGTATGCAGATCTCAATGTGCTTCATCCGCTGCCTCTGAACTAGATCTCTGCACAACTTCAAAGTGTTATGGTTGTCACACCAGATAACGATCGGCTGATGAAAATAAATGCCAAAATTAGTGAGAAAATGTTGTAGCCACATAGCCTAAATGGTTATGTTAACTACCCCTTTGTACTCTTCCTCAACTGAATATAGAGAAATGGTAGTTTTCTTCTTGCTCGACCAACAGATAGGCCCATAATTGATACCGAGTGAGTAACCAGATGTGGACTTGCGTTCAGTGCTATCTCCAACCCAGTCCAAATCAATAAAACCAATGATATCTAATGTATATTCTATTGTATAATGAATCCCAAAGGTGATGGTGACCTGTACGTATCTAAGGATACACTTTGCATCCTTCCAATGTATCTCATTCAACTCCTACATGAACCTAGAAACTTCCCCAACTGCATAGGAGAGGTCTAGTCTGGAGTGTGTGAGATACAAAAAGCTCCCCACTAACTGTATGTACAGTGTGCTATCAACCAATGGAGTCTCCCCTCCATCCTCAAGTTTGACTCCTGATAGGAAAGGAGTCAAAGAAGAATTGTAGTCTGTCATTTGAAACCTCTCAAGGAGATCTCGTGCATACTTGGTCTGAGACAGTTTGATGCATGATGCATCCTGACTGATATCGAGTCCAAGGAATAAGTGTAGCGGACCCATGTCCATCATCAAAAACATGTCATGTAGAATCCTCTTAACTGCAACAATTTCTGAAGTCAAGAAACCGATGATCAACAAATCATCAACGTACAAAACTAAGAGTAGAAGTGAATCAGCCATCCTCATGAGCATGTAGACATTCAGGTCTGATTTACAATGCACAAAGTTTTGTGACAGCATGTAGGAGTCCATATTGGCATACCATGCCCTAGGAGCCTGCTTGAGGCCATAAAGAGATTTCTTCAGTTGATAGACCAAAGATGAGTCCTGCATAAATCCTTGGGGCTAATCCATGTAGATATCCTCAAAGATATAACCATGAAGTAATGAATTCTTCATGTCCATATGATGGACTTCCCATCCCTTGGCTTCCACAATGGAATGTGCCAATCGTATGGAATCCATATTCACTACTGGAGCGAAGGTCTCATCATAGTAAATACCATGAACCTGCTGAAAGCATTTGGCAACAAGCCTGGCTTTGTATCTGCTAATCTTTCTAGCCATTGCGCTCTTGGCCCTGTAGACCCATCTGCATCTGAAAATTTTCCTCCCAGAAGGAAGGGGAACCAGATCCCAAGTCTGGTTCTCGAGGAGGGAGTTGTACTCCTCCTGCATGGTGGATTCCCAAAAGGGTTTTCTAAAAGCCTGGCCATAATACTGTGGATCTGAAGACTAAACCAAGAAAATATGCCTGGAGGGAAATGGTTCAATGGTAGTGAGTACAACAAGAGGCTCCTCAAAATCAGATTGAGTCCTCCTAGTATCGGCTGGATCACCAATGAGATCCCTTGCATATCGAAGAGTAGTATGTGCCCACTTGAGCCTCTACTCTATCTCTACAAATGCATCTAGATGATCTAAAGCTACATATTATTGTGCTGACTCTAAATTTGAATCATCTGAGTCCTATGAATCAAAACTCTCATCTGAAGAAGAGTCAACATGTGCATTCTCATCATCTCGAACAGGTGGAAGAATGAAGGTGTCTGCATGTGGCTGTTGAGGTGCATGCGATACAATTTCCCCGAATTGGACACTTCACTCAATGATGAGTTGGTCCAAGGAAATATCAATAGCTTATATCCCTTCATACCATCGGAGTATCCAACAAAAATGCACTCAGTGCTCTATGGATCAGTGCCTTCCTCTTTTCAAAGGGAATTTGGGCCCATGCACGTGAACCAAAAATGAGAAAGTGGGTCACTTCCAGTTTGAGGTCGCTCCAAGCCTCATAGAGGGTCTTATCCTTGATATATCTATGGGGAGATCTATTTTGTATGGTTGTTTCACAATTATATGCTTCAGCCCATAGTCTCTGTGGTAGTGAATTTGCATGCAACATGCAAGATGCCATCTCCTTTAGAGATCTGTTTTTCCACTCAATGACTCCATTTTGCTGCAGAGTATAGGGAATTGTGTATTGCAACTGAATCCCTTCCTCATGGAAAAGATTATGGATCTCATCATTTATTTACTCTCCCCTGTTATTAGTTCGGAGAACTTTGATCTTCTTTYCGGAATATGTCTCAACCAAGGATWTGAAATATTTGAGGTGTTGAAAGACCTCATATTTTTTCCTGAGAAAGTAGATCCATGTAAAACRTGAGAAATCATCAACAAAAGTGAGAAAAAAACTCGCTTTTCTGATCGATGGATGYAGAAAGGGACCCAYGAGGTCACTATGGATCAGATCTAAAGGTGCATAATCTCTTTGAGACTTTCCTTCGTCRAATTTCTCTTGAGGGTGTTTTCCAAGAACACATCCCTCACATACTCCCTTGGAGAAATGGATGTCTGGTAGACCATCAACCAATATTTTCTTGCTAATATGTTTCATGTATCTGAAATTYAAATSTCCAAACCTTTTGTGCCATATCCTACTACTTTCATCAACATGAATAAGCAGTAAAGAAGAATCGGGTTCAATGAATTCAAAAAATGTATACAATCTAGACTGATGATTTACCTCACCGGTAGCAACCTGGAGTTGGTTTGCATGTCATAGATTTCCACAGAATTTGGTTTGAATATGAATTTCTTTCCAGTGGCAGAATTCATCATCTAATACACAGAGAGAGGGTTGACATAAATTTTGGGAACATGCAGCACATTCTCGAAGCTTCTGTTGGTGAGTTCAATCCTTCCTTTGCCAGTGACTTCGAAAGAAGAGTTGTCCCACGTCATAATAGGAGGACCTTTGCATGCATCGAATGAAGAATATACTTCTTTTGAGGTAGCCATGTGATGTGATGCTCCTGAATATACGATCCAAGCATCAAGAGAGGAGTTGATGGCAATGAACGCATGGCTAGAATTTCCTTTCTTGAAATTCAAATCTTCTGGCTTCTTCTTCTTCTTGGCACCCTCGGGGATGCGATCTCCAAGGTTGTTTTTCTGAAGTATTTGAGACATCATATCTATTTGTTTTTTCATGCATGTGGATTCCGAATGCAATCCTTTGTGACAGTACACGCATTTCTCCCCTTTTCTTCCCTTTTCCCCTTTGGATCTAGAGGCATCGGTGAAGGGTTTTGTGTACCCTTCCTTCTTCGGATGTGCATGAGCTTTCTATTTATATTTATCTTTAGATTTCTGATATTTGTGGCTTCCATCATGCACAGTGATTGCATACACCCTTGGGCCTTTGATTGTGCCCATGTTGATGACCTTGGTTTGCTCTTGTGTCGGGGATTCGATAAAGTCCTCAAGAGAAGGCATCTTCTAGGTGGCTCCAGAGGTGAATTTGATAGTAAGGAATGTGGATATGAATATAGAGAACTGAGGACCAATCTTGGAGAGAATGGTGAGAACCATTTGTTTTTCCTCCTTTGATTTATCAATCCTGCAAGCTTTGAGCTGCAACAATAAATCCTTGAATTTTTTAAAGAAATATTGGATATTATCGAATCTTTTTGGATCCAATGTGAGCAGATCCACCTCCAACATGTGTCCCCTCATATCATATTGTTTTCCAAAGAGCCCTTCCAAGGTGGTCCAGGCTTCATTGGGAATCTTACAGGAAGATATGTGAAAAAGGAGATCAAGAGAAATAAGACTGCAAATTGTTCCAAGTGCCCCATCCATGCAATTTAAGTACTTGAATTTTTCTATGGTTGATGTTGGTTTTGTATCTGTATTCAAGGTTAACCTGTACAACCCTCTAGTTCAGATATGTATGGCTATTTTATCCTTCCATGCAAAATAGTTGTAAAGTGTAAGAATGAATTCTTTTTGAAAATCCATCTTTCCGTTGTCTTCAATCTTTTGTACCTGCAAAACATTTTGGTGTAGATTTTGCTTAGTAGTCCGTCAGTTATGATGCCATGTAAATGTTTTGAACCTACAAAAAATTGATTAAGATAAACAATGATACACACATTTTCAGAGAGAAAAGGAGAAATAAGAAGAAGGAGAGAAAGAATGAAAGAATTCTCATTAACCGTTATGAATAATGAATAATTTACACATGATATACTAGGTATAACTCAATGAGTGCACACTGGAGGCGAAACAATTCACCATAGTGGTGGTCTAGAGTGATCAGGACACATACCAATATTTATGAGAGTGAAATTCCACCTAGTCTAGTCTCTCAGGTAGTTACGGGAGTGAACTGCCACCTAGTTGAGTTAACTAGTCAACTAGTCTTCACTTAACTGATTGAACAAAGAGTAGTGAGGAGTTAAATAAGGAAATCAAGGGTAATGCGCTAGTATGGTGATGATCCCAAGGCAAGTTTTCATTAGCCGGTGATGATCACAATGTTGTATGGTGACAAAACCAATGCAACATCTAAACTCAACTCAACTAGTCACACTGAAGTATCAACTGAAAGAGAATATTCTCCAGGTGAAATATTCTCCCCTAAAATAGAGGAGATGGATAATGAGTAATTATGACTAATAAACAAGGAAAAACCTTAGGAAAAAGAAATCCTATGTTTGTGTGAAGTAACCCCAACAAAATCAACAACATCAAAGTACTCATATGTATCTTTAATGGAATTTTTTATTTCCTCCAAGCATTCAGAATAATCTACATCTCTATTATGCCTTCGTGCATTATGGATTTCAACAACTTATTGTAATAAAATTAAATTTGATGCAAATATTGGATGATCTGGTATGAACTTCAAAAATTCCAAACCCCATGAAGGCCCCCATTCTACAATAGTTGAATATTTCTTGCCCCATATAAGTGTTTTCCCATCAATTTTTTTCAAGCAAAATTGATGTTGGAAGCTAATGTCATTAAGTTGCTCAATACATTTTTATTCACCATGTGATCCATGGATAAATATTCACATGTCAACAATTTCTTCTAATATGTGAAAAATAGGCTATGGAATGTATGATTTCTTAATACATTCAATTAATGATGGTAGGATTCCAACATTTTTCCTCTTCAATGTTACTGAAAAATGACTAAACATTTGATCAATATGATCATGCATGTTTCCAACAAGAAGGAAACCAAATTTAACCTTTTGAAAGATTCCCAGTTTAACAAGCATGCTGAGATATCCAAAGACAACTTGATTTTTGTTTTCATGACTAATGTTGTCCAACCGCAGATATAGAACTTGAGGAAGATTACCAGACCAATGACTGATCACATGATGAATTACAGTGATGGTCAGATTTGCATCATTATGAATACTTGGAGTTGTGAAGTAAACCCTTGGACACATTGTTCCATTAAAACCCATACAACCAACTAAGTGAAACTAAATGAAATTATCTTCCTGTAATTTTTTTGGTTTATGGAAAAAATGTGGCAGAAGTGTTTTTTTCTGGTCCATGCCATCAATTATTATACCCATATATTTATATGGAGCATCATAACACTTCTTTCTATGCCTGTACAACTTTTTCCTTTCACTTAATTGTTGATTCCTATGTTCTTGAAGTGATTTGACTATAGAATCTGCACATGATACAAAATGAAAATATTGACAATATGTTTTCATAGTTGATAACTATCGAATTTAAACATTTTTTTTTTTTTGTAAATATACACCTCTTTCTACCCCTTCCGATTTATTTCTTATTTCTTTAAGAGAAGAACATATACCGCAAATCCCCATCCTTGACTTCTTAGGAATACATACATTGTTGAATTGTCTCTTCCATACTCTTGTAAAGTATGCATATGAAATAAAATTGTGATTTCCTTCAACACTTTCAACATATTTTTTGTATAACTTGTAGTTTCATTCCTTGAGAAATTATCTGGAATATGTATTGTCTCTCTATATGGCATAGACTCTCCATGTTTGGAAAAGAAGTATGGAATCCATGCCAATGCAATGTTTGTTAATGGGCCAATCTCTCTTCCATGATGTACCTTTCAATAAAATGTAGGATCTTTTTCCAATCTTGTTTGGAGCCTTGATAGACAAAGATTACCAATTGAGTGGGTGTTTTTGAAAGCCTTTCTGCAAAGTAAAAGATTACCAATGCGATAATCATATCATGTGTTCATAGATATCATGCACCCCACTAAATATGAATTTTTCATGCTCTTATTCATTGGCAAATAATTCTTCCTTTTTCTGCAAGGAATACATGTAGTCTATACTTTTCAAACAATTCTTATGACAACAATCACTAGAAATCAAATCACTGATGGAAAATGATTTAGTGAGAAATTCTTTCCTGGACCTTGTATAACTAGAATGATTTGGATTTCTATAAAAAGGTCTAGTCCTCGTCTTGGACACAATATTTCTTTGCAATCTCTCCACTATTTGTGTTGTTCCCGAGATTTATTCTAGGCTCACAGAATAATGTCATGCATCCAAAATTTAAAAGAATGGTTTTTGTAATGTTTTTCTACCTTTCGTTTTAAGATGAAACTTCAAATGAATTTTAATGATTGGAAAACACAGAGGCAATATCTCTTTCTTTGAGTCTTTATAAATATTGATCATATGAAAAGTAGAATTGATTAATAAAGACTGTGGAAATAAAGTAAGGTATCCAATACTCATAAATCTTACCTTATCCGCAATAGAAGAATTATGTAGAATGAGTCCTTGATAGATGAATTAAAATGAGGAAACTTACACAGATACATGTCTTGTTTTACTCACAATAATAACAGAGGAAAAAATGTAACTAAAAAGAATCCAATATATGGACCATAGTAGATGTGTTACTAAATTGTAGTCTTTCAATCTTCAAGAACCATGGAGTCAAGAAAATAAGATTATGAAATGGGAATACAAAGAAAGCACATAACTCAAGGAAATGAGACGTAGAATTTATGTCTTCTATTTCTAATTGATATTCGGAAAATTCTCTTTTACATTCAGCTAGAAGAAGCTTGGAATATATCTTTGATCTGTTTATTTATACAAAAATGTCTTAACCAAAAATAGTTAGACATTCAACATTTTTCGTTCTCAAAATAGAATACAATCAAAACTAAAAGATACAATGAAGATATTTTTGGATTTGTTGATATTTCTTTTGCTTGCTGGCAATTCACTCGCCCTCTATCTGCTTGTATATGTACTTGTTTGTTTTTTTTTATCTTTGAATTGTGCATGTAGTTCCATTAATGCAACAACAAACTTGGAAGGTTCGACATTTGCATTTAACTCAAATGAGAAAGCCTTTTTGTTCACCAATGGTAAATTTGGATTTTAACAACTGCTTGTTGTGTGATCTGATGTTGTAAAATCGATTTCACCAACAAATCATTTACAATTAGTAAATCAACATGATTTACCTGTAGAATATCATTTTGTACATTCTCTCTACTTTTTTTTAGACTCCCTTTTCTCTTTTTGATCTCAATTTGTCCAAGTGTATCATGAATACCACTGACATCAATCTCTTCCATTTCCATATCTACAACTGAAAGAGCATTAAGACAAGCCTATTTTGCCTCTCTGGCTAGCCTCTTACTTTATTCAAGATTATTTTCCCATACCTTTAAATCCATTTCTCCCTTTATCTACTCAAACTGTGAAAAATGAGCAATTCCAGGTACATTGAGTTTTTGTCTCCATACTATGAATTATTGGAATTTGGACCCAACCGTATAGGCTTCCCTCTCCTTTTCATAAATATTCTTCAAAGAATTATTGATTACTTGACAATGTATTTGAATAATATCCATATTTTCGTACAGATCTTGTTGGACAGTTTTCAACTTTTCATTTAATTATGATGTTTGCTTCTTGAATGCAGAAATGTCCATTCATGTGCTCTCGAACAAG
>JASDQU011101845.1:0-25895 GCA_032191745.1 Picea mariana
ACATGATTGGTACATACTTGGCACATGGTTGGATGCACTTTTTTATGGTACAGGTTGATTACAGGTTGGTGCATGGTTAATGCACTTGTTTATGGTACAGGTTGATTACAGGTTGGTGCATGGTTGATGCACTTGTTTATGGTACAGGTTGATGCATGGTTCAGATTTATTGGTACATGTTTACAATGGTATATATCACAGTGATAGTGTGATAGTGGTTCCATCATTCTACTTCTACTTCAGGGTGGCAGGACAGGGCAAGGATAGGTGGTTGTAGCCACCTTCCGGTTGTAGCTGGAGAACATTGGGGGTTGTAGCCTCCTTCTGGTTGTAGCCAGAGATTTGGGAAGTTGGAGCTTCCCGCAGATTGTAGCCTAAGAAACTAGGAGGTTGGAGCCACCTTCCAGTTGCAGCTGGAAAAAAAAGGAAGTTGGTGCTTCCAATGAATGTAATTCTTCAAGACATATAAGAAAAAAGATTCCGTGGTTTTCTCCTGATTTGGGTTTCCATGTAAAACACTGGTGTACTGTGCATGTGTGCGATTGTTTATTTATTACTGCTCATTATTGGATTATAATTCTACATTGATATAAAATTTGAAGAAAAAGGATTATAATTACGTTATTACTGATTCACCCCCCCTCTCAGTAATCCAACAGGAAGAACCCCTCGAATATACCCTGCACAACGATCCTGATACAAGGAAGCTTGATGATGAGATCCTCCCAAATATTTGCAAGGATTATCTGCACATGGTGGCAAGCCGGTCTCCGGTATTTCCTTGCATTGAGATCCTGAAGTGGATTATTGACCATGTTGATGCACAAAAATGTTTGATTAACGATGATAACGACGAATGCGTCGGGGTCTTTCTGCCATCAGAGGTTCAGAGTTACTACAAGCTTAGGGACTCTGAGCTAAAGTTGAGCACTGATTTCATTCTAAACTTCTATGCATCACACGATACCAACAAAATCATGGCATCGTGGTGGAGAGAAGACAAAAAATTCATGAATCGGACTGTCAGGTGGTACCCGACGATCAATCTTAGAGAACCATACATATATCTCATGGCTCTACTCTATAGGTTACATGGGGAAAAATATTTCTCCCAGTTCTCAGAGGCTTGTATGCCTCTAGATTTTATGGTTACCATTTCAGGCACGGGCTTCAATTGGGGTGCCATCATCTCCAAACAGATGAGCACCTGCATAAGGCAAGCTCAGGTGCCAAAGGAAGGAGATACTCTCACCTTCTACATGGCTTCATATCTTCTAGACATCATCTGCGTTAGGAACGCTTTCTCTGGGATGAACCTGAACTAGCACTCTTCGGAGCTCCCGGTCCATGTATACTTTAGCATCTTATGGGAAAAAAGGTACAAAAAATCCTATGTTGTTACCTGTGATCAGTTTATTGCACGCATTTATTTCTTGCTATTCAGGAAAGAGTTCCCTAGGCTGTCAGATGAAGAAAATAAGGTTATAGCCAAATTTGGTCACTGGTATTTAGATGAGCGAGAAACCTACATCAGGGTTTTCGGCATTGCAGGGGCACCCCACTTATTACCCATTTATGTTCCCATCCGACTAGTGTTAGGGGAGATTTGTTATCAAACCATCCTGCAAGGATACAATGCAACTTTAGTAAAAGACAAGAAGCGGGCTTTCATACCGTATGGGTTTCATATTGGCTTCTGCATGGTCAAAGACACTGCGCATGCTAAGCAACTTGGGCTAGGTCAATTAGAATTTTGGTTCCAAAATGGCTGATTTCACAAACATGACCCCAAGGACCTTGTCCTACTGCACATGTCGCATGTATCATCTTGTTGGCCTTATGCCCATGACCGGTTTGAAGATGAAATTTTCACTGAAAATGCTAAATAATGGAATGAGGTGGTGGACAAGAGGGCTGATCCTCGAGGAACCAGGTTTAAAGCTATGAGCTATGAAGAGAGGGCAACGTTTTTGGAGTAGGCAACTCAAGAAATTAGCAGGACCCAGGAAGGAGCAGTAGCATATGAATTGGATGAAGGAATAAGTGATCCCCAAGAATACATTGAAGCTGCGGGAGTTCATTAGGAATCCCCGATACAAATCAGGGATTCCCCTGAAGTTCAAGTTACACCGGGGATGGCAGAACTCATGTACCAACAAAGTCAGTTGCTAACGAAGTGAATGCAGGATGATCCGTACCTTATCATAAGACCTACAATTTCATCTACCATCCAAAGTGTCTCGACGGAGCCGAGTGGCCCCAGTTCCTTAAATACCGATAAAACCAACAGATCAAATAACCTTGGATCCACAACAACGTCGGTCAACTCCCCGGAAGGCAAAAAATTCCTCCAGAGACAGGCCGGGTGTCGATAGAAACAAAAGCGCCTAATCCCCTCAGCAAACTTATACAAGTATACAGTGACGAAGAGAGTCTGCAGCCATCTCACGGTACCCCGGTGCATGTCCAAGAGGAGGAAGGCCCCAAGAAAACCTCTTCCCTTGAGCCCAAAGTTTGGCTTCTCGTAAAAGGAAGCAGAAGCCAAAAGCAGCCTCTCACGAAAGACTCCGATAAATTAGAAACTGAGGTGGATCCGAGTGACGAACCCAAACCCGGGGAGACAAAGAAAGATCTCTGTAAAAGGAAATCGACAGTTCTGCAGCTGACGAGCAAGTAAGCAACGAGTCTATACCTAACACCTCTATTCTACCCAGAATTCAAACCCCCGACGAGTGACAAGTAGGGGTCAGATCTATAAGGCAAAATGAGGAAGTTTGAGAGTCCACTCTTGAACAAATATACACTGTTGGAAGCCTGGGAAAAAACCTCACACGGGGAAATCAGTAGATATCAGAGTCGGTAGATGAAGTAGCAGATATCTATGAAATATTATATGATCAACTGAGAAAGGCCATCGTTCAAAGGACTGCAAAGAAGAGAAGGATCACCCTGGATCACTCCATCTTAGTTACTACCGAGGAAAAATTAATCAACATGACAGACGCTCGCACGTCTGAATTGATCGGTGTGGGAAAATCCCTCTCTGATGCCACCCAGGATAGATCTAGGAGGGATGAAAAGGAATTAGCCACCACCCTAAAGGTTCTCGAACACTTGCGCCATGTGGCCAAGTACTACAAGAGTGCTACGTAGACCACTGTGTATCTGAAAGGTGAGTTCAATGGGGTTTATAACAAGTTCAAGAAGGAAAGTCACCTATTAACTGCAAACATAGTCGAGTTCCAGGATGACATTCTCATGGCACTCACAACATGCAAGGATATGGATCGATGGCATGAAAAGGCACATCAAGCGGTAGAGAGACTCGAATATATTGAGGCGGTCTAGTAGGGTCAAGAAAAGGAAAAACATGGCATTCGACTGGTAGGAAAAATTAGTCTCGACTGCATGAAGAGATCTTTCGAGTACTGGGCTAAGATGTCCCGGGACCCACACTGAGAAATCCAAGAGAAATAAGCCAAGTGCCAGAAACACTGGGGTAAAATAAATAAAGTGATGAAGGATGTCAGTCTTCTCGAGTTCGGCACCCCTGATGAATTTATCAACCTGAGCAACGTGTTCAATATGCATGTCGAACAAGACTCACTATGGGCCGAAGAGTGCGCAAAGATAATTGATGCTAGGCCAAGGCAAGTGCAACAATTCGCGGAACACTCGATCAGAGCTCGAACCATTCTACAACAACTGAACTCCAGATTGGTAAAGTACTGAGCGCATGCAGTAGATATCAGAGGAGTATATGCTTGCCCGATGGAACAACGCAGATTCCCATGGGCTCAAACTTGTGAATATCTATTTATCAGCTGGTCTGAATATGAAAGAAGTCACCCTTTTCAAGAAATATCTCGGGTAGACTGTTGAAGAAACTGTTAGATGATAATGCCATGTGGCAATTTTTGTTTGGCTCAAACTGTATTTAGTCATTAATTACAGTTAAACTTTATATTATAAATAAAGACATCGACCAATGAACAATGGTCAATGGTTATTGTAAGAAATCTTTCTTTTTGGTTGTTAAGAATTATTTTGAGACTGCTATGAATTGAGAAGTCCTTCTTGACCAAAGACAAGCTATTTTCATCAGTTGTATGTGATTTGACTTGGAGGAGAACTACTTCCTATCTTGGTCCATGAATGATGTAGTAAATGAGTAAGAGCAATTAATTATGTTGTCAAGTTATCTGGTGCAATGTTTTGATGTTCTTTTCTTTAATGATGAAGATAAATCATTGTGTTATCATGTGATGAATGTTATGGTAGATGAATTATTTTGCTTACCGTGATCTTCATTACATATGTGTTTTCTTTCTATTAATTAGTTTTATCAGACAATAATTGGATGCTCATTTGGTTAATGTATTAGTACTAGGCCCTTTGGTATAGAATCATTGTCTGCATGTTTGAGAAACGGGTTATCCCAAGCTCAACCTTGTCCCAGTAGTTAAAACTCAATCTTGTTATTTGTCAAGTTGGTTTATACTAGCTTGTATCTCTTAAACTAGCCCCACCCAAGAGAAAATACGGAAAAGAACAGTCCCAACTGAAGGAAGAGCCTTCACAAGAAAACATAAAGCCCATCGATAAATTGGTTGGATCGCAGGATCTGGAGAACCATTCCATCTTAAACACTATAGAGTCTAATTGGGCCTCAGTGGTGGGTTTGGTTCCTATTGTTGAGTTAAGGGATTTAAGACCCATCAACACAACAGTAAAATATCTCATTCCTCTCTTTCGTAGAGGTTTACTAAACTTCTCGAGAATGGGGTAAGATAGGGTGTTACCCCTTAAAGTTCTCCAAAAATATTTGCATACGACTCATGCATGAGCCCAAGCAGGCCAAGTGTTGTTGCCGTGCTCTGATACCAATTTGTAACACACCCGACCCTTAAGTGATCTTTTAAGGTGTGGGGAATCATAATTTTGTTTTCCTTAACTATCTCAAATCCTCAATTCGGGGTCTCTATCACATTCTTCTCGTCCAGATCTTTCCAACCATAGTTTCCATTCTCAAAATCGATCCCAGAACTGGCATATATACCTCTCCCAAGTTCCTCGAGTGTTCATTGGTCATGATGGACTCCAGCTCTTCAGCCTTTGGAAATTCTCCATCCACGCGACCCCACTTTCTTTGAAGTGGTTATCCTCCTAAATGAAGGATCTACTGACACCCATCCTCTGCTGACAGATGGCTTTGATGAACTCTGATGCTCCGGCCTTTGGGAGTTCTTGATCTAACCAACTTCGCTTTTCTCCCATAGTGACTTTTCTCCGAAGTGGCAGATCTTCCGCCACGCGTCCTTTTCCAACGAACGACTGGGATGACTTCGGGACTCTGGACTTCGAGAATCCTCATGCCTTCACACTTAGATTCTCCCGGAGTTGGCCAACGTCGGGCTGAACACGACCTAGATCTGACAGCCTGAGGGTATCCAAGTAACCCCAGAGATCTACAACTCGTAACTGCCGCTCAAGGGTCCCTTGGGTCTCGTTGTTAGGCCATTCCTAGAGGGACATCTGTCATCCCAAGACACACCGATAAGAATACACAACACCTACCTCAGGTCACTGATGTTCCCTTACCTTGCCATGAGGTCACCATACCTGGAAACACCGTCACTCGACACGTAGGCCCCCACGTGCTCTCGACATGATACACGTGTCCCTACGATCAAACGGTCAAGAAGGATCCCGAAGGATCCTTAGATCCACGGTCCACATTACTTCGCGACTCCGGTCTTCGGCGGGGGGTCTTGACGTTACAACATTCCTATCCTCTCAAAGCGGTCAACGTCAGGATGACTACATCATAGATCTGACAGTCGGGATATATCCCAGAAATCCTTAGATCTACAACCCAGATTAACTTCAGAACTTCGGGGGATTCACCTCCTATGCGATGAATATACCCAATTTGTCGGACCTGCAAAGTCTAAAAGGCTCTAAGGATTAACATTTGCATCCCTTCTCCATATGTGACGATCGTGAAGAGCTTTGGCTCCTCCCAAACTAATCTCATCCATTTATCTTCCAAACGAAAGGATCTTCCCTTTTGAGACTTGAATATCGCTATCCTTCCTGAGCTTCATCAACTCTAAAATACTTAGGCACTTTGCACTATTTCTTCTCAACTTAACACTTAGAGGGGTTCTTCCACACACCCCTTGTGCTCATTCATCAACTCTAGAACTTAAGAGGTTCTCGGTCTCTGCTCACCTCGTAGAGATCCTATGAATACATGCACTACCTCTCCTGAGCTTAACAAACTCCTTCCTCCAGGAGACTCAAAATGACTAGGAGTGTCGACATGCACATGTGAAACTATGCCCAAGGTCGACGAACTCACAGTTCATTTATTTTAACTCGAGCCACCACAGGGCTCAGACATTTACGTGTACAAGTTAGATAATTCCTTACTTGCTTAAATACACAATCAAGTAGAATTAAAGGGATACAATATGTTGGCACACAGGCAAACCCAGGGTTCAACGCTTCAACAACGCATGAACAAAACCCTAACTACCAACCCTTTTGACAACACCTGCGAAGCAGATGAAGTCTCACCCGAGGTAGAGGAAAGGGTGGTTGCATGACTACAGTGTCTACAACCTAGTTGGGACACAAATATGTGATTACAGTGCCCTAGAAAAGCACTTAGAAGCTATCATTCGTTAGTATTTAACCTTTGTTTACAACGCGGATAAACCCTAATTACAGAGAAGCGCAGTATGCACCAAGATCTAATATATTCAAGCACTAAGCACATCAAAATAGATCATATATAACATTCACTCACATGGCTAAGCACTAAACTATCATATCAGATATATCTAAATGTTAAGCACAAAGCTTAAATCGCATGAACAATATCACAACCATAATGCACAAAGCAACCATAACACAGGATATACGTGGTTCACCCCCATCCTGGGGCTACATCCACCACTCTTCTTCTGTTTATTGTCTTCCGTAAATCATCTACATGCACAGAGCCACAAGATCCTACTCTGCATAGGACAAGAGATCCGTGCGCACTCCGCTAGATCCTCCTTCCCCGATGTAACGTCCCCGACCACCCATGTCCGGGCCACACTACGCTAGAGAACTCTTACCATTCTCTCACTACAGAACATACTGTAACATACCTAGTATTCAACTGAGCTATGCCACATAAAATTTTCTCTTCAAATACATACCTATACACACATGCATATATACATATCGAACTACATGCAATTAAACATATACAAACAACACTCTTGTGGAAGCTTCACATATAGAACATAAACAACGATTACATTCTGTAAATATATGATTTCATACTGAATTAACAATAAACACATACATGCATCATATATAGGGGAATACCCATAAACATACAGACAGTTATAATCACACTCATGATAAACCCATAAAATAAGCATGTAAATAACAATGCAACATGTAAATTTATCACACAATTGGTACTTATCTTGGTAAGAATGTCACCAACTGCGTGCAGACCATCCACGAACCTCCCAGCCTTAGACCACACTATTCATCACTCTCAACAGTGAGTCACCCCTGAGCTGGGACTAAACTCCACCCGAGTAAGGGATTCCTAACCAGGCTAAAGGCTCATAGACAACAGGAAAGACTCCATCTCAAGTGCTCACTCAACTAACAACCTACAACCTCTCATTCCCCACATGCCTGTCCCACCCAAGGAAGTGTGCCCTTTCTCTACTCAATAGTCCTTCGGCTGCCCCACTTCCCTTCCAGGGCTTCAGCAACAAGCTGGACAAGAAGTCTCAGAGCACTGTATATGTAGTTTAGCACCTTCATGAAATCGATCCCCATCAATTCTCTCACTCAGAGAATTGCTCACGGGCCTGACAATCCACCTCTTCAATATCCCACGGGCCTGACAACCTGCTTCTTCAATCCAGCTCCCAAGCTAACCAGGTACATCAACAGGAAATGACTATGGAAAATGGTTCAGGTACAGTGGTAGGAAAGTACGAGGATAGCTCAATGATTGTGTGAATGCTTATGGAATAATGGCTCAATGGTCGAAGGAATGATGGTAAGATTCATGGGAAGATCCTGGGAAAGATGATGGTATGAATGATGGAGAGAGTAATGGAAAAGATGATGGAATGAACTAAGTCCCGACAATATGTATGCATGTCCCCAACTTGACACTTGTCATGTTGGAAGCTACTTTGGTACACTTGTCCCCAACTTTAGAACTTAGGATAAAATAATGATCCATACTTTATGTTTTAAAGAAATATTAATTAATATTCCTTTTTTGGCTTAAGCTCTCTAGCTTAGCCCTTTCCTTAACTTTTATCCCTCCCTTTCCCTAACTGGTGGAGTCTAGTCCCGCATCTCTTTTATCGTGGTCGGTTTGCGTGCAACAATGTATTTTATATTAATCATGAGACATATACAAAATAGGCGCACTGGCCTTTAACATCTAGGCGCTCTGGCCTAATTCCAAAACATAAGCATCCCAGCTTATAATAACTAGCTCATCAGCCTATAACACTTATCACATACACAAAGGTTCACTGACCTCAATATTGCACGCAATTTAGTTACTACGCGCAGTATCTGCTGACCTCAAGGTTGCGTGCACTTTAGTTACTGCACACGGTATCCGGGAATGTGATTACTACATCATTTTACTGCACAGTACATGCGCGCACTATGCCATGAAAGGTGCATTACAAAATGATGTCAAAACCACTCACTAGCTTAAGTACACTTGCATTACATTTACAATTGGGTTTGGGCCGAGGGATATTACAATCCTCTCCCCTTATTTATGCATTGTCCTCAGTGCATCATGTACCCATATACAACAAAATTTTCAAAAATTCTTAAAAAGATGCGGGTATTCTACCCGCATTGCATCCTCATTCTCCCAAGTAGCGTCCTCAGGACCGTACCAGGTCCATTGGACCTTTACAAGCCCTATGGCTCAATTCCAGATCTTTTTGATTTTCCAGTCTAGAATGTGCACCAGATGTACTTGAAAAGTGCAATCTTGCTCCACCTAAATCACATTCCAATCAATAACGTGATTAGCATCAAGTATATATTTCTTAAGCAACGATACATGAAATACATTATGAATAGATTTAGATGCAAGCAATGCAATCATATAAGAAACTGGACCAATCCTTTCTAGGATTTCAAATGGCCCACAAAATTTGGCTGCCAACTTGGCACAACTTCCTAGCTTTAGGGAACTCCTGTTAGCTTTCACTTTCAGGAAAACATGATCACCCACTTTGAATTCTCTGTGGTTTCTGTTCTTATCGGCATAACTTTTCTTCTTGTCTTGGGAAGATTTCAAATTCTGCTTAGTTTTTAACATTTGGTCCTCCATCTCCTTGAGAAACTCTGGCCCAACTACTGTCCTATTAGCTGGATTATCTCAGCTCACTGGATTATTTCACTTTCTGCCGTAAAGTTCTTCAAATAGGCTCATCTTCAACGATGCCTGATATCCATTGTTGTAAGTGAATTCTACCAAGTGTAGGTAGTCTTCCCATTTTGATGGTTTATCCATCACATACATTCTCAACATGTCTTCTATCACTTTGTTCACCCTCTCTATTTGTCCACCAGACTCAGGATGATAAACTGTACTAAAGTTCAGATTCGTTCCAAATCCTTTGAACAATCCTTTCCAGAAATTCAAGGTGAATTTTGGGTCTCTGTCGGACACAATGTTTTTATGAATTCCGTGCAATCGTGCCACTTCCTTCATGAAAATATCAACAACATCTGTTGCCTTGTGAGTTGTTTTCAGTGGAATAAAATGGGCAGCTTTTGTAATCTTGTCCACCACCACCATGATCGAATCATGCAGCTTGCCTGTTCTGGGCAATCCTGTAATTCTCGCCACTTCCCACTTCCATTTAGGAATGGGCAAAGGTTGTAGCAACCCTGCTAGGTTCCTATGCTTAGCTTTAACTTTTTGGCATTCCATACATCTATCAATGTATTCAACAATTTATCTCTTCATATCTGGCCAAAAGTATTGGCTCTTGACTACTGCCACGGTTTTCTAATATCCAAGGTGCCCTGCATAAGGGACATTATGCATCTCATGCAAAATCAAATGTTTCAAGTCCTGGACATTTGGTACAAAAATTCTGTTCTTGTGCAGCAATATTCCATCTATTCCCAAATTATAATTTTCCATCTTTTGTGGCATCTTACCTTGTTGTAGATTTGCTACCAATTCTTTGTACTGTAGGTCTGCATTTGCAGCTTCCAGAAATTTTCTTTTAATATCAGTCTGATACATGCTAATGGATGTAGCATGTAGTTCATGCACCCTCCTACTGAGTGCATCAACCACTGTATTCTCTTTCCCCTTGATATGCTTTATAACAAAGTCATATTCGCTTAGAAATTCTAACCATATGCTTTGCCTAACATTTAGATTTGGCTGATCAAATAAATATTTCAGACCATTGTGGTCTGTTCTTAGCTCGAACCTTTTTCCCATGAGGTAGTGTCTCCATTTCCTCAAGGCATGCACTATGGCTACCAACTCCAAATCATGAGTGGCATAGTTTCTTTCATGCTCCTTCAACTTCCTTGATTCATAACATATCACAAATCCATTTTGACTGAGGACTCCACCAAGTCCTTCATTACATGTATCTATGCATACAATGAAGTCTTCATTTGGATCTGCAATCCTTAGTATTGGAGCACTTTTCAATAATAGTTTCAAGAGTTGGAAACTCTTTTCACAATCCAAAGTCCACTGAAACTTCATACCATTTCTTTGCAAGGAAGTGATTGGGTGTGCTATCTTTGAGAATCCTCCAATGAATCTCCTGTAGTAGCCTGCAAGGCCCATGAATGATCTGACCTCTGTCACATTCTTTAGCGCTGACCATTCTCTAATGGCTTTTGCCTTCTCAGGATCCACTGCGATTCCATCCTTTGAAATGATATGCCCCAAATAATGAATTTGTTTCTGATAAAATGAGCACTTGCTCAACTTGGCATACAACTGATGTTCCCTTAATACTTGCAACACAATCCTCAGATGATGTTCATGCTCTTCCTATGACTTAGAATATATAAGAATGTCATCCAAAAAGACAATGACAAACTTGTCTAAATATTCTCGGAAAACACCATTCATTAAGCACATGAAAACAACTGGTGCATTTGACAACCCAAATGGCACCACTGTGAACTCATAATGACCATACCTTGTCCTGAAGGAGGTCTTGCTGATATCTTCCTCTTTAATCCTTACCTGATGGTATCCTGATCTGAGAACTATCTTTGAAAAGATCTTTGCATTCTTCAATTGATCAAAGAGAACATCAATCCTTGGCAGAGGATACTTTTTCTTTACAATCACTTTATTCAACTGTCTGAAATCAATGCACAATCTTAATGTTCCATCTTTCTTTTTCACAAACAAGACTGGGGCACCCCAAGGTGACACACTTGGGCGTATATACCCCTTCTTCAAAAGTTCTTCAAGCTGCATTTTCAACTCCTTCAATTCTGGTGTACTCATTATGTAAGGAGTCTTTGACACTGAGGCTGCTCCAAGCATTAGATTTATAGAGAAATCAATGTCTGACTTTGGGGGTAGTCCTGGTACCTCCTTGAATACATCTTCAAATTCTTTCAGGACTGCATAATCTCCCAAATTTGGCACCTTATCTTTAGGTGTCTCATCCATATGAGCTGCAAATATTTGACACCCTTTTCTGTAACATTTCTTCAGCTGCAATGCTGAAATTTCTCTAATGGTTACTGCCCTGGGAACTCCCTGCACTTTCCTTTGGTTCCCTTCCTCATCCAAGCAAGTAAATTCTTTGTTATGACTGTCTAAGAGAGCATGATGTTGGTTCAACCAATCCATCCCAATTAGACATTCATAGGAACCTAAAGGAAAGATGTTCAAATGTGCCTTGGTGTTCAGCCCATTCATGTCCATAAGACATGAATTAACCATCTCATTAACTTTTCTTTTGGCTCCTGTAGCCAGCTACATCAACCAGGATTTTCCATGCTTGCTTCTTGGTAATTTCAAAATTTCCACCATCTTAGGATCTATATAACTATGACTAGCTCCTGAATCAATTAAAATAGCAATGGTCTGGTTGTTAATCATACCTTCCACTTCAATCATGTGTGATTGATACTCTGTTTTCTTGTTGTCCAGGGCTGCATATATCCTTGGCACATTTCTTCCCATGTCCTCCACTATTTCAGTTTGCTATATACTGTGAACAGTTCTCCCTTTTTCACCTCTGTGAAGAAAATCTTTGAACCTATGATCTCCTTTACAAACCCAACATTGAATAGGTGGGTTCCTTGGCCGTTGACCCCCTGTTTCAATTGTTCTGGGCTCTCTAGGATTTTGTTGTCCCTGTGGATTATCTCTGAAGAATGGAGGCTTAGATCCCTTCTTCCTCTGATCCATCCTTAATTTCTTTTTGTCTTCCCAAGCCTTTTGGAAAGTTGGCCTTGCTTTCTGCTGAACATATAGGCATTTAGCTTGCCTTATGGTCTCTTCCAATTTCTTGGGATCATCATACTATATTTTGTCACTGATGAATGGTGGAAATCCACTCAAATACCTTTTAATTTTGACTGTATCATCCTTGAAGAAGGAGACATACTTCAGCAGTTCTAGAAACCTTCTCTCATATTCATCTATGGTCATGCTTCCAAGCTTGAGTTCAAAGAACTCTTTCATTTTCTTGTCATAATACCTCTTAGTCAAGTATTTCTTCTCAAAATACTTCTTGAATTCCCTCCAAGTAACACTTTTCTCTTTAATGTGTTGCACTTGCACAAGTTGATCCCACCAGATGGATGCCTTTCCCTTGAGTTCATAGATGGTAATTCTACCCTCTGCATGAGAAGAATAACTATGCAATTGAAAATACTTTCTCATGCCCAACAACCATGTTTATGCATCTTCATCCTTCTTGTTCTCACCATCAAATGTAGGAGGTTTGATTTTGTTCATTTCTCCTCATAGCTCATCCACCCCAGACCTCTTATGCCTTCTAACAGGGGATGGACTTGAGCTGCTACCTGATCTCTTATTGGAATGCCTCGGGAAGTGATGGTGATGTTTGCTAACACTTCTTGATTTTGTTTTCTCATCCAAAGGCTTGTGACTCCCAGATTTGCTTGAGCCACTCTCCTTATCCAATTTCTTTTCTATTCTATTCAAACCCTCTAATAACTTCATGTTGAAGTCATCCTATTGCTCCTTGTCTTTCATAAGCCTTTCATTATTAGCTTTATGGATTTGGACATCATTTTGCAAATTTTTAATGGTCTCTACCATATTCATGTTTTCATTCCTTTCATCTCCATGTCCATTGGAGTTTGTTCCTTCAATGCCCAAATGGACATCCATCCCTCTGCTCTCATCCTGTTGACTGTAATTCTCCTGTGCCTCTTCCATTCCTATGGACTCTGCACTGATCTGATCTGGACTAATTGTTTTTAATTCTGCAAAATGTGTAGCCATCAAAACTTATCAGGCTAACTAAATCAATAATTCAAGAAAATAATGAACCATTTCAGTTCAATATACACATCAGAATTATTTCTTCTGGTTTCCTGGTATTATCACCATGACAAATTTTTTTTTTTAGATAAGACCCAAGTCTTGAGAATTTAGCAAGAACTACATCATCGTGCAGAGATAGATCGGGGCGAAAGGTGATTTTCTGAAACCACTTTTTCCAAAGCCCCAATGTCACGTGATTAAATATGTCAAAACCACCACTCGTGGGACGGGTGAAGACTAGTTAGATCAACCCATCTCACTCGTTTGATACTTCAAAACCATAAGAAGTCGGGTGAATGCCGCCATGTAACGAACTCAAAATCTAATCATTTGAAATGGATTAGCCAAGCATGGAAATCCAACATACTTGTGTGCAAGTCCGTCTGTGATTCATGATTGGAACTCTATATCTACCCATTCTCAAGTATGGAGGCATCATCTTATCCATAAGTGAAGTAATCTGCAAATTTTCTCGACCTTATAATATCTATAAAATCATTTCGGTGCCCAGGAAACTGAGGTACATGGACAAAGTTATATCCAGTGATACTGGTTATTCAGGCAACATGAAAGATTTTCCTACAAGTAAGAAGGAAAAGGTAATTGTGCATATCTTAGCGACTAAATTTAACATAGAACCTGCCTCAGACTCGAAATCGGAAGTCAGGCTAAACCCCATTATGAAGGATCTAGTTATCAACATGCAAGTTGTTAAGAAGAAATGAAGCAAGCGCCAGAAGAAAGAACTCATGGATGAGACGATTGAAAGCATTGGAGAGAATCAACCGATCTGGTTAGATACTTTAAAGGAGTAAATCACTAAGCTGAAATGAGTCCTCAAATAAAATTAAGTACATTTCAACAACTTTTGGACATATGGTAGCAGAGGTAAGGGACTCCAGAGATGATAGACCTGTTCTTAAACGGTTCCTTGAAAATAGGACAACTGCTATTTTGAATCATTCCCTTTTTGTAATTTTTGGGATTAAAATGAATATATAAGCGTAGAAGCAGATTTTGGACTATTTATGACAAGATTCTAACTGGTTGTGATATGAATCTTGTTTTCTTTCATAGTAAGTGTTTTCTTGTAAGCTTATATTTCAATTTCCTCTGTCTGAATCGAAGGAATATAAAACTCAAAATTCATCTCTGAGATGCTCTCGGCTTAGCAATTCAGACTATGTTTATTTCCTTCTCAAACCCACTCTTAATTCATTTTAAATAATGCTCCAATGTGGTTGTGTGCTTTTTTCCCCCCTAATACCATGCAAATTTTCTATTAAAATCAGACTCATCGCCTTCCAAATGACTTTGCGTGCACAAAATTTCAATCTGTGCACCCATATTTATCATGCACAACAACACCATAAGGTAAATCCTGCTTTCGCGCACCTATATCCACTACGCATTTCTTCTTCATCATGCCAATAACTTGCACGCACTACTTTTGCATTGCCTACCAATATCCACTGCGCACAGTTTTGGTTCTTGCACTGATACCTGTTGCACACAGTTTTTGTATTCCGCACTGAGATTCCACATGCATTTCACTCTATGCATTGTACCATGTCAAAGTTCAATATTCCTCACCGCGCACAATAATCTGTGCACACCATTGAATACTCTGTCACCACCGTGCACAATAATCTGTGCGCACCATGGACTACACTGTTGCGAGACAACTTATACTCAGACTATGTGTGCACCAACCAAAATCCTTTGTATTTTGCAATACCGCACACACCACGTGCACCATTACTTATGTGTATGCACACCACACAATGCTAAATTTAGCGCGCGCACCCACACACAATATTCTTCTGCGCGACGCCACAATTTACTGGATGCACCTGTATGCCAACATTTTCTGCGCGGTGCCAAAATTTTCCATAGATGCTTTGTGACTTGAAAAATTTGGCCACTTCGGAATTAATCTTCTGATACCATATTGTAATTTCGCCGCAACTCGACTCGTTTGGCCCATCCAGGTTCAGTGTTGAAAACTGAAGCTCTGATACCATGTTCTAACGTTCCTAGCCACCCATGGTCGGGCCACACTATGCCAGAGAACTCTTATCATTCTCTCACTGTGGAACATACTATAACATAGCCAATATTCAACTGAGCTATGCCACATAAAATTTTCTCTTCAAATACATACCTATACACACAGGCATATATACATATCAAACTGCATACAATTAAACATATACATACAACACTCTTGCGGAAGCTTCACATATAGAACGTAAACAATGATTACATTCTGTAAATATACAATTTCATACCGAATTAACAGTAAACACAAACATGCAACATATACAGGGAAATATCCATAAACATATAGACAGTTATAATCACACTGATGATAAACCCATAAAATAAGCATGTAAATAACAATGCAGCATGTAAATTTATCACACAATTGGTACTTATATTGGTAGGAATGTCACCAATTGCGTGCAGACCATCCATGAAACTCCCAGCCTTAGACCACACTGTTCATCACTCTCAATAGTAAGTCACCCCCAAGTTGGGACTAAACTCCACTTGGGTAAGAGATTCCTAACTAGGATAAAGGCTCATAGACAATAAGAAAGACTTTGTCTCAGGTGCTCACTAAACTAACAACCTACAACCTCTCATTCCCCACATGCCTGTCCCACCCAAGGAAGTGTGCCCCTTCTCTACTCAACAGTCCTTCGGCTGCCCCACTTCCCTTCTAGGGCTTCAACAATAGGTTAGAGAGGAAGTCTCAGAGCACTACAACTGTAGTTTATCACCTTCAGGAAATCGATCCCCAACAATTCTCTCACTCAGAGAATTTCTCACGGGCCTGACAACCCGCCTCTTCAATATCCCACGGGCCTGACAACTCGCTTCTTCAATCCTGCTCCCAAGCTAACCAGGTACACCAACAGGAAATGACTATGGAAACTGGTTCAGGTACAGTGGTAGGAAAGTATGGGGATAGCTCAATGAATGTGTGAATGCTTCTGGAATAATGGCTCAATGGTCGAAGGAATGATGGTAAGATTCATGGGAAAATCCTGGGAAAGATGATGGTTCAAATGATGGGAGAGAGTAATGGAAAAGATGATGGAATGAACTAAGTCCTGACAATATGTATGCATGTCCCCAACTTGACACTTTTCATGTTGGAAGCTACTTTGGTACACTTGTCCCCAACTTTAGAACTTAGGATAAAATAATTATCCATACTTTATGTTTTAAAGAAATATTAATATAATATTCCTTTTTTGGCTTAAGATCTCTAGCTTAGCCCTTTCCTTAACTTTTGGCCCTCCCTTTCCCTAACTGGTGGAGTCTAGTCCCCCATCTCTTTTATCGTGGTCGGTCTACGTGCAGTGATGTATTTTATATTAATCATGAGACACACAAAATAGGTGCACTAGTCTTTAACATCTAGGCGCTCTTGCCTAATTCCAAAACATAAGCATCCTAGCTTATAATAACTAGATCACCAGCCTATAACACTTATCACATACACAAAGGTTCACTGACCTCAATATTGCATGTACTTTAGTTACTGCGCACGGTATCCACTGACCTCAAGGTTGCGCGCACTTTAGTTACTGCGCACGGTATCCAGGAATGTGCATACTACATCATTTTACTGCAAAGTACATGCACACACTATGCCATGAAAGGTGCATTGAAAAATGATGTCAAAACTGCTCACCAACTTAAGTACACTTGCATTACATTTACAATTGGGTTCAGGCTGAGGGATATTACAATCCCCTCCCCTTATTTATGCACTATCCGCAATGCATCATGTACCCATATACAACACAATTTTCAAAAATTCTCAAAAAGACGTGGGTATTCTGCACGCATTGCATCCTCATGCTCCCAAGTAGCATCCTCAGGACTGTACTAGGTCCATTGGACCTTTACAAGCCCTATGGCTCGATTGCGGAGTTGTTTGATTTTCCGTTCCAAAATGCGCACCGGACGCACTTGAAAAGTGCCTTCTTGCTCCACCTGAATCACATTCCAATCAATGACGTGATTAGCATCGGGTATATATTTCTTAAGCAATGATACATGGAATACATTATGAATAGAAATAGATGAAGGCAATGCAATCATATAAGAAACTAGACTAATCCTCTCTAGGATTTCAAATGGCCCAAAAAATTTTGCCAACTTGGCGCAGCTTCCCAGCTTTAGGAACTCCTGTTAGCTTTCACTTTAAGGAAAACATGATCACCCACTTTGAACTCTCTGTGGTTTATGTTCTTATCGGCATAAATTTTCTGCCTGTCTTGGGAAACTTTCAAATTCTGTTTAATTTTTAACATTTGGTCCTCCATCTCCTTGAGCAACTCTGGCCCAACTATTGTCCTATCAGCCAGATTATCCCAACTCACTAGAGTATTGCACTTTCTACCGTAAAGTGCTTCAAATGGGCTCATCTTCACTGATGCCTGATACCCATTGTTATAAGCAAATTCTACCAAGTGTAGGTAGTCTTCCCATTTTGATGGTTTATCCATCACATACATTCTCAGCATGTCTTCTATCACTTTGTTCACCTTCTCTGTCTGTCCATTAGACTCAGGATGATAAGTTGTACTAAATTTTAGATTCGTTCCTAATCCTTTGAACAATCCTTTCCAAAAATTCGAGGTGAATTTTGGGTCTCTGTCAGACACAATTGTTTTAAGAATTCCATGAAATTATGCCACTTCCTTCATGAAAATATCAACAACATCAACTGTTGATAAGAGCTTCAACTAGGCTTGCACTAATGTTGCTTGTTGTTTTGCCTCCTGGAACTGTGACTCCAGTGTATTTAGTTCAGGGTCCTCTGTCAGTCGCTCATAAGTTTTTGCACTTCTACTGCTAAGTTGTTTACATTCCAAAGCTAAGGCTTTGATTCTCTCAACTGCGCTCCAGGCAGCTTATTCTCTTTGGTCTCTCACGTCCTGTGGAGTGCTTGGTATTGTTTGTAGTTCTAGGTATGCTATCCTCTGTTGAAGATGTTGGATGGCTTTAGCAAGCTTCGCTACTTGATGCTCCACTGGATCTTCCTCCTTTTTCTCTAGGCCCGTCACAGAGAAAAGTGCTCTATTGACTGCTTCTTTCACTCCAACCTACTCTGCGAGTAGTTTTTATTTCTCTTGCTAGATCTACACTCTATCCTCTTCAAACTTTGTTTGGAGGTTGTCTTTTTCCTGTTGTGCAATCGGGTGTTTCTCTATGACTTCCTCTTGTACTTGCTTCAGGGCCTCCGTGGTTTGTTATTTTTCTTCTTGGGCATGATGAAGACGAGCTTTGGTCACATCGACTATTCTGTGGAGTTGGGCAAGCTCATCTCCCAACTATGTTTCTTCTAATGGCGGGGGCGTAGTAGACACTGCGCGGCTAGAGTGAAGGACTTGCTATACCCCTCTCAGCTCTGCTTCAAGCCTTTTGTACATGGTTTCCTATTTTGCTTCATTTCTCTGCAAAATATCTTCCGAGGCATCTGATACAACTGCGATAATGAAGTCTAAGTCATTGACCGTGAGCACAGTCTGTAGCTTCGGCTTACTAGATTTGGAATTCTTCCATGATGTAGATTTTGTGGGGGAAACCTTTCTTTTCTTGGATGTCTCGGCCTCATCAACGAGATCTCTAGGCGGTGTTACTTCGCCTTGTTTTTGTTTATCTTCTTCTCCCTTGTCCTCTTCCTTGTCTACTTTGTCATCACCTCCTCCTCCTGGTGATTCTGAAGCATTTTCCTCTGATGCACTGCTCAGATTTTGTACCTCTTCTATTTTCTTCCTTCTGCTACTTCCAGGTGTATCATACTCTTCGCGAGTGACCATCGATATTTTGATTAGTTCGGGGTCGGACAGTTCTGCGGGGTCAACAGGGATAAGGAGCTCTGCAGGCCATTCCTTAGTTATTTCTTGTAGGTCCTCCTTTATGAGCTTGTAATAACTCTGTAGTACTTCTTTGTGTTCCTCTCTACACGTAGTGATATAGATAAAATGTATGTCTGTGTGGAACTTCACAAATGGCCTGAACCTGTGCAGGGTGTTCGGCATCATACAAGGGACAACCTCAATATCCCTCTTCAACTGCAAGTATTAGGTGTAGAACACTACGTTTGACTACCATTGTTTCCCCATATTGCTCGAATACCAGAGCATGGTAAACTTCACGGCTAAGGGTTCAGATGGCTCGATCTCAGGGAAGGTCGCACCTTCCGACATCTCCCAAGCAATGAACATGATGAGGATCAACATCCAAGTGAAATGGAACTCATGGCTCTGATCCTGAGCTTCACAACAGTGTTGGTCTAACTGGCTAACTAAGTATCTTGCCCGATTCATTTGTAGCCATTCCACGCATTTTCCGGTGAGGTCAACAACAAACACCGTGACCTGTGTGGGTCTATTCTTTCTTACTAGCTTTCCAACAATCAATTGGAAAGCGAGGCACACTACACCATTCTGGATGGAGGCTACCTTGTAGCCTCACTTTCCCTTCTCCACATCATCGTAGGTATCCTTAATATTCTGCGTTAGGGCGTGGTCTGCATCCTTTCCTGGGTAAAATTCTTGTGGGTTTGGTCCCTGCATGCTCAATTTGGTGATCCGATGGATCAGCACCGGATCGATGGTGATGTGCCTGTCCAGCCAAAGATAACTACCATGGAAGCTCAATAGTAGGATCTTAACGCACGCGTTAACCTCCTAGTGCCTTCCAAAATGGGGTATTTTCATCACATTCAGAATAGTGGACCTCACGATGTCCATAGTCCATGGTTGGGGGATGATCTTTGACTTCTTCCCTTTCATTTTGGTCAAATATCTATGAGGGGCGAGCATGCTATAGTTCTTGCGATCTCCTAGGTTGAAGTCACTGATATTCAACGTCAGAATCTTATCCAGCTGAGGCTTTCATGTGTGTATCCCCTTCGGGAGGTACACAATAATCAAGGTGTAGTCGAAGTCCCTGGGGACACTGTCAAGAATCACCACACCAGACAGAGGCGGGATGTAGTCAATCAGGATTGATGGGATGATCTTCACGTTTTCCAAGTCATCGCAATGTTTGGTTCATTTCTCTGTCTCAGCTCAGGATGGTCCAGATCCACGAGCAATCGACGGGGAGGCTTGCACTCCTCTTGTTGATGAAGCTTGAATCCCTGCAGACATTACCTTTTTGTCCATTAGATTGATTATGCTTTCCTGTACTGATTTTTCTACTGCGCTGAGTTCGTCCTACATGCATGCTTGAGATCGGATAACTCAGGTCTATGAACAAACTCTCAATGCAATAGAACAGGTGGTGAAGTCTCAGTAAACACAACGCGGTAACAATGAGTTCTCTTGTTGGCTCGGATACAATTCATAAAAGTGTTCTCAGTGCAACAGTCGATGGAATAAGTAGACAGTGATGTAACAGATCCCTCCAATGGACAAGAAGCCTTCATCAATGCAGTTCTGCCCGTTATGGCGTGGTCCCAATGGTTCGATGGCGATCTTTTTTATCATAACTGTTGTTCTAACCATTTGGGAGCATCAATATAACAGTCATAATGCCTCTAACAGTTATATTGATCTACCATGGAAAAGTACCAATCTGAGCTGCTCTGATATTCCGACGAAGTTCAAATTCTAGAGACTGTCCTTCTCCGAAGTCTTCTCTGGAACTTCCTGTAATTTTTCTAACTTTTCTTTCTTCTTGTTGAGATTTCTAGCCTTCTTCCTTGTGATCTACATCTTGGTATTCCTCTTTCCATTACAATTCTTATATCCTCTTGGCATAGTAACTTCATGATGTTTATGGTCTTTCCTAGGGTTCAAGGGAAATACCTCTTCTTTGTCTGGGGTAGGTTCTCTACTCTCCTGTATAGACAGGTGTTTCAAGTCTTCTTGTGTTCTTTCAGCTTTGACATCCTGATTTCTAGTCCATAGTAGCTTCGACTAGTTTTCTTGTTCTTTCAGTGAGTGTGCTATTATCCTAGCCATGAAATCTCTTACTTCTTTCTTTTTCTATTCGAGAGCTTCCTCTTCTTTTCTTCGGGTCTGATCTTTCTCAATCTAGGTTTTTCCTAGTAACATAGCAAATGGGGCACTGCTCTCAATAAATTTAACATCCTCAAATTCTTCCTCTGTTGAAGTTCCATGAGTACTCATAGATGTCTGGGTAAGTCTTCCACATAGGGTTATCAACTTTCCTCTAAATAATCCTATTCCTCCTAATGAAGGAATCATAGCAGGCTTTCCCAAAATTTCCCAGGTTCTTTCGGTCATGATATTCACCTGTGTTTCCTCATCTAGAACACAGTCAATGTCAAAGTCTCCTATTCTTGTTTCTATGCACTCTTTTTCTTTAAAGATCTCTAATAAGTTGATATCTCTGTGATCATTCAGGGTTTCTTTCATTTGTAGTAATATAGTCTCTAATTCTTTCTGGGGTTCTGCCATGGTCTCAGTTTCTTGTCCTTCCTCAGGGTTTTCTTGTCTCATATTCATTCTTTCAACCTTAGAAATCATTCTAGGGCAATCCAAAACTTCATGGTCCATAGCTTTACAGCAAAGACAACTAGGTCTTCTACCAGGGAATTCCTTAGCAAGATGTCTCGGTCTTCTGCAACTGTAACAAATATTTAATCCTCTCTTTCACTTAAATGATCCTCAACCTTTCTTGTACTGCGCACTAGGATCATAGTAATTGTTCTGCAAAAAATTCTTTCTAGGATCCTGCATCCATTTGTTAGTCCAAACATTTTTTTTATGCATAGGAATAACATATCTTTCATTATTTCTATCAGATCTACTCATATCAAATCTTCTTTCCTCTAGTTCTGCCCTAATTTTTAGACTAGGACACAATTTATCAAACATACCTAGATCCATACTTTTGAAACAAAAATTTCCACTTATCTTACCTTTAACAGAGCACAAAGCTTTCAGATCTTATCTTTTCAATAAAAAAATTTCATTGTTCTTACCTTAATCAGAGCATAAAACTTTAAGATCTTACCTCTTTTCTTCAAATCTGCCTCCTCTCTTAGTATAGAGCTTCGCAAGTCAAGTAGAGTACTGCGCACTAGGGAAATATATCTATGCATAGAACTTCCTCTTTTCTTCAGTTCCCAACAATCACAGTTTCAGGTCCCAGAAACAAAACCATTTGTTGGCACAGGGGCAGACCCAGGGTTCAACGCTTCAACAACGCACCAACAAAACCCTAACTACCGGCCCTTTCAACAACACCTGTGAAGTAGATGAAGTCTCACCCGAGGTAGAGGCAGGGGTGGTTGCAAGACTCCAGTGTCTACAACCTAGCTGGGACACAGATATGTGATTACAATACCCTAGCAAAGCCCTTAGAAGTTATCATTCATTAGTATTTAACCTCTGTTTACAGTGTAGATAAACCCTAATTATAGAGCAGCGCAATATTCACCTAGATCTAATATATTCAAGCACTAATCACATAAAAATAGATCAGATATAACATTCACTCACATGGCTAAGAACTAAGCTATCATATCTAATATATCTAAACGTTAAGCACAAAGCTTAAATCACATGAACAATATAACAACCATAATGCACAAAGAAACCATAACACAAGATATACGTGGTTCACCCCAAGCCTAGGGCTATGTCCACCGACTCTTCTTCTCTTTATTATCTCCCGTCAATCATCTACATGCACAGAGCCACAAGATCCTACTCTGCATAGGACATGAGATCTGCATGCACTCCGCCAGATCCTCCTTCCCTGAGCTAGGTTATAGCACAAATCCCTCTTACAATCTACACAAGCTTCTTACATCCACTTTCACTTAGCTCTGCAAGTGTTCAACACAGCATGCACAAAGCATTTACAACTATCACTTGCACTTAGCACATCACACACATCTCTCTCTCCTTACATCGCCTAGCTACTTATTTATACATTACAAAAAGGGACTAAACATGAGTGAACCCATGGGCCGACATCCCCATACCCATTACATAAGCCCAAAACCCAAAAAACCCTAAACAAGGGGCCGATATCCCATGATCTCTACTTCAACTTGCGCTCTGCCTTTGACCAGCCTGTTGAAGTCCCAAAAAGAGGTCAAACATAAACAAGGTTCTTCAAAACTTTGTACATAGTATAACCATCAAGCAAACATGCACATCCCTGAAACATTCATAGGATATCCAACTTTAATCTACAACTACAGTTCGATTACACAGGATATGAGAATACTTATCTTTTACAGGTTGCAACCAACTAACTGACCATGGGTGTTCGCCTTTCCACCCAACCATAGGCTCAGAGGAATTCATTCTCAACACTTTGGCCACCCCCGTTCCAAGCCATGATATCACTAGGGAATTTATGCCAATTCTCACAGATCCTTTCTTTTTCATAGCTTCTGCAAGGTTTATCAGATACTTCCTCAACATCAAGCTCGCGACCTTTTGCTCAGGTCTCATTCTCTGCAAACTCTCATAGATTTTCTTCTCTATCACGACCTCGGCGAGGTTTATCAGATGGTCCCTCAGCATCAAGCTCGTGACCTTCTGCTCATTCTCAACTAGAGATTTTCTCGCATTCTCCCCTCTTCTCTTTATTCCCTTATGTGCCTTGCAAGCACGTCCTTCATTGTGAAGGTTATCCTTCCTATCTGGTTCCTTTTGTCAGAAGGAAGCTCGGGTTAGTCTGGTTCTATTGGACCCTGTGGTACTTCGAGCTGACATTCCGCATCTAGACTAGGCTTCCATTCATGGGGGTGGTTGATGGTTCAACCACCGATCCTTTCTTCATTAATTGATTTCTCGCCTTGGGATTGAGAGGAGGTTTATTATCCTCATGAGAGGGAAATTTGGGTTCATTCGACATAATGAACCCTCTCTTATAGTTTTCAAATTCTTTCCTCTAGTGATATCATGGCCAGTACTTTCAAGGATTCATCCCCATAGTCAGTTATTATCAATCTAAACAATAATACATTTACATTGTTCTCATGCCACAACATGGTAATCCTAATTAATCATTAATTACAATTTGGGGGAAACAAGGGTGTTACCAAAAACTTTTCCCCCATTGCAAAGATGAACTTTGCTTGACTAGTTATTTCCCTTGTTGCTCGTTTTGGATGGAAAATCCATCAAATGGATGTGAAGAGTGTTTTTCTTAATTGAGACCTATATGAAGAATTTTTCATGGAACATCCACCTAACTTTGTGACATATTGAAATTTGGTTTTTCGACTTAAGAAGTCGCTTTATGGTTTGAATCAGCTCCCCGAGCTTGGTATGCTAAGATCAATAGTTTCTTTATTCGACTTGGTTTCAAACGATGTGAATCTTTTCACATCTTGCATGTTCTCCACAAAAATGGAGACACTTTGATTATTGGTGTATATGTACATGACTTAATTATTACTAGCAATAATAATGATCTCATCCTTAGATTGAATAAACAACTTTCTAACTCCTTTGATATGAAATATATTGGTACTCTGCATTATTTTTTGGGTCTTCAAGTATTACCACTTTGTGATGTATTTTTCATTTCTCAGTCTAAATATGTGATGGATTTGTTGACATGTTTTAAGATGGATGATTGCAAGCCTTGTGCTACTCCTTTTCAGTCTAGAGTGAATCTTACCAAAACCTATCAAACACCTACAGTCAATGCTACACTATATCGACAATTGATCAACAGTCTTATTTATATTACTCACAGTTGACCTAACATTTCCTTTGTTATTAGTGTGGTTTCTCAATTCATGTAAGACCCCAAAGAAAACCACTAGAAAGCAGTCAAATGAATTGTTCATTATCCAAAGGGTACCACTCAATTTGGTATCATGTATTGTCAAAGTTCAGATTCACTAGTCGACTTCACTGGCTCTGACTGGGCTGGCGACGGTGATGATCGGAATTCCACTTTTAGCTGTGTTTCATTATAGCACTAGACCTTTGGTGTGGTTGTGCAAGAAATAGAAGGTAGTATCATTGTCGATACATAAGCAAAATACCATGGCATCATTCAAGTAGGCACTGAAGAAGTATGGATTCGTCAAATTTTCAGAGAGATTGGCCTTCCTGTTTAGACCTAGACTAAAATCTACTGTAATAAACAAATTTCTATACAGGTTGTTGACAATATTGTTTCCCACAATAAGATGAAGCATGTTGAGCTTCATTCTCACTATTTGAGACATTTGGTTCATGAGAACATCATCTCTCTTGAATATTGTAGAACGAAAGATCAAGTTGATGATATCTTCACCAAACCTTTAGCTGAAGCCATATTTATCAAGCTT
>JASDQU011101845.1:30757-46136 GCA_032191745.1 Picea mariana
TTAATTCACTGAACTCGCACTAATACGACTAAGCTTAACTCACTTAACTACACTTACAATTCTGTTACAATTCCAAATCACTCAGTTATGAATGAGATAATAGATTAATATTTATTGTCTAATTTAATTAAGGGAAAACTAAATTAGACACATGTTTCTTGTTGACTTTTCAACATGATGCGTCCATGAGATCCTCCATATCTTCTCTCTCTCAAAGTAGATCTTCAATACATGCTCAAGCGATCTTCCCAAAGTGTACTTTTCACAAGAGACCCTTGCCTCTTATTTATACTCCCCAAGTAGCTTCCACTTCTAGGTCACTTAACCCATTTCTAGGTCACTTAACCTATTTTCCTCATTTTAAGGTTAACCACTTTCCATAAATAGAAAGTTCTCCATTTTATTATTTAATTAATCCTCCTTGACTTTGTCACTTCTCTTTATCATTAAAATAATGATTTCTTCTTTTCAAGCGCTTTGACTTCTTTGACCTTTTGGGGCTTCAAGCCATCATCTGAGGGTCCTTCAACTTTGTAAGGCCATAAATCTCAAACTGTAAGGAGTTATGTGACATTCCACATACCACCGGAACTGGCATGACAAGCACTATCCATATAGGATAGTTTCACCAGCAAATTCACTGATCTTCATCTCATTATTCCTCATACAAGCATGGGTTCTCTAACCATACTTCTAGGATAACTCAATCACAAAGTGTCTTCCCGTGAGGGCTTTCACCATAAGGGGGCCACTTTGGAGTTCATCCATTTTCATCAATATATCAAAGAAACCATATCGATCCATCTTCATCTATGCATTATGTATCAATGACAACTCATTGATCCATCTTCATCTATGCATCATATATCAATGACAACACATTGATCCATATTCATCTATGCATGACATCATATGACTATGATTCCACTTGACATCTATTGTATTCCACTTCAAATATATCCATTCTCATCAAGGACAATGCATATTTCATTGTTCATCAATCATCAATCAATCAAACCTTTGACATCAATCAATCATTTGACATCAATCAATCAAACCTTTGGAATCAATGACAACATGATCCAACAATCTCCCCCTTTGGAATTGAAGGCAATACCAACATTGATGTCAACACCAATCATTGATGCCAAAATATATCATCAATGAAATGTATCAACCATATGCCTCCATCAACATGCCATCCATGTGCATCTACCAATATGCCAACCATGTGCATCTACCAATATGCCAACCATGGGCATCTACCAATATTCCAACCATGTGCATCTACCAATATGCCAAACAAGTGTCATATCACTCATGATATGTCTCCACCATGAACCAAGTTCCATAAACATCAAATGTGTCATGTACCAAGTTATATACCAATGATGCACTTTTAGCCAAGTACACATCATCCAAACATATACCATTTATGAGTGTACCATCATGCACTAATAATGCATCACCACTTGTACCAAGCAAGTATATCAACCATGCACCAATACCACAACAAGATGACCCACAATCAAGATGTGTCCTCATCATGTATGCCAAATACATCACAAAAACATGTGCCAATCAAACTACTAGTAGGTGCTTCTACCAATGTACTAGAAGTGTAACAATCATGCATCAACAAGCTATGCCTCCCCAATGATGTACAACATGACTATCAACTCATCAACTACATGTCCCAATATGTATCCCATCCACATACCAAATGTATGCACCAAGATATTCAAAAAATGATTCCAATAATACATCATAAGATATATCAATGAAACTCAAATATGTACCAGCCATGTACCCTAGCAAATCAGCCTCAATCCTCCATTCACTACAACAAATACTAAGCATCCAAGATAGCCTTTTAATTTTTTATCATCACATTACATAATCCAATATGGAATCATGAAAACCTGCAACAAACAGTGTCAGAACCTGCAACAAACTATGTCAGACTCTGCAATAAACTATGTCAGACCCTGCAACACAGAAAAATACCATCACATCAAGTTGCAACCCAAGTGCATAGCCTTTTTCCCAAGGATTTACCACATATATGTGACCTGCTGCACATACATCTCACGTATGTACGTGACCTATTCAAGGTCAGCCTGCGTATGCACGCGACTGTCACCACTGTCACCCTCATATGCTTCTGAAGATGACACACTTGAGCCTCCCTTAAGGCTTCCATTCTTCTCTGGTTGTTCAGTCTTCTTCACCCACTTCTGAAGATGTCCCTGCTTCTCAGAACTTGAGCTCTGAGCTTCCATCTTTTCAAAAATGTCTCCCTTCCTTACTTCATTCCTTCTTCTAGTCATGCCATATGAAGTCCTCATCGCGGACTTTCTTCTTGTGTTCCAGTAGTCCTGGGATTTGTGGCCAAATCCACTACAACTGTAGCATCTCATGATGTGACAGTGAACAACAATGTGTCCTACTTGATCACATCTCCAACACCTTATGGTGTTATGAAATCTTCCATTATCTCTACTTGTATAATATCTACAATACAAAGCTTTGTGACCATATTCATTACATGAATAACATTGACCATGAAAAACACTTTCATACCTTTTCTTTGGTGTCCATCCTCCTTGATGCCTTCCTTGCTTTGTTCTTTTGAAACTTTCCTTCCCTTGTGTAGATGGTTGACTTGCAACATTATCTTCATTATTTGGGAGTGAGGGACTTACCTCATGCTTCTTTGAGGTGCTTGCTCCAACATGTGTAGCTTCTCTCTTGAATCCAAGACCTAGTTTATCATTTGGTGATCTTTGACTTTCCAGGATCTCATTCAAGATTTGTGAGCTATTCAAGAATTTGTTTGACTTCTCTACTTTCTTTCTAAGATAAACAACTTCAGCTTCTAACTTATGACACGACTCTTCCTTTTCATTTATTTGATTCCTCAATAGTTCTTCTACCCTTTTGGCTTCTTCAATTTGGATCTTGAGATGGACAATAACTTCATGACTTTTGCTAATCTCATCATCTACCTTCTTATTTTCTCATATTCCATTCTGTAGTCTTTTGATCTCTTCTTCCTTTTCTTCTAATTGAGTCCTTTTACTTTCTTCTTGTTCTTTGAGCATTTCCTTCAATTTCAAGACATGCTTTTCATTCTTCTTAAGAAAATTCTTAGTGTTATCCGAAAGATAGTTATAGTCTATATAATAATGGTCATTGCTATATTCATATAGACTTCTTTCAACTTTTTCTTTAATCTCCAATAGTTTTTCTTCTACTTCTTCCATGGGATAACAATCAATCAATTCTACACAAACTACTTCTAGATTGCCTTCTTCAATTGTAGAAAACCATTCAATATCATCACATTTAGAATTATTGCAATCAAGGGTCTTTGAGGATTCTTTACCTTTATTTGAAGGATCTTCTTTTTTGACAACATCATCATATGATTCTTTGCCTTCATTTGAAATGTCTTCAAGATCTTCCTTTGTGCCAATATCATCACATGATTCTTTGCCTTCATTTGAAATTTCTTCAAGATCATCACATTTAGAAATACTGCAATCAAGAGTTTTTGGAGATTCTTTACCTTTAATGATCTTGATGGAGTGGTCTTCAATATTCTTCTTCTTTCTTTGATATGTTTCCTCTAGCTTTAGCCATAGATCCTTGGCGGAGGTGAATTGTCCCATTCTCTCTTTGATTGGACTTGAGAGTCCACTAAGAATGGTATTGAGATCCAATGCATCATTCTTCTTTCCTTCTCTTTGAGCTGCAAACTTTGACTTGTTCTTCAATGAAACCGATCCACTAATGGCTGCCTTCCAAATACCTACTCCCATTTCCTTCAAATGCACTCTCATTTCTATTCTCCAAGTAGAATAGTTTTCCTCATAAAGGATTGGAATTTCATCATCCATTTGTGTGTCCATGGATCTCCTCCAATCTTGTTAAGGCTTTGAGTGAAGGCTTTCTCTGATACCAATTGTTAGACACACCGACTACACTGAGAGGGGGGGGTGAACAGTGTAGGGCTCTTTTTCCCAAAAATTCCCTCTTACACAAAACTCATTAGTTAGCAATCACCATTAACTCATTACTCATTGTTGTCATTTATAACTAGTTAAATGTGAACACATATCAACAACATATATCAACAATATATCATCAACAAATCATCACCACAAGGAACACAAAGAACACAATATGTATGTACAATTTTCTTTTTATTACGTACTACAATCCTTGGGGTTTATCAGCAACAACTGAATAGAGTACAACTCTACAAGAGAACTAGCTCTATAATGCAAGACTCAACTTAAACCCTCCGCACCAACTGAGATGAGGCAACAATCCTCAAAAGATATCAATCTCTCACAGGTACACAACCTGTCGGTAGTGAAGCACGTGTATGTACATGCCCTACCAGTAGTACAACCTGCATATGTATGTGACCAGTCTATACTATAGCCTGCGTATACCTTCTGAGCAACTAGGGTTTTCCATTTTTCATCACACACTTAGATCCTCTGCAACCTGCAATCACATTCTCTTTTGTCTTTCACTGTCCAGTCTGACCCACAACCAGTGACAACACATCCAAGCTCTCCAATAACCTACTCAAGCTTCTCAACCATACAATATGAATGCTACTCAATAATGTATAAGAAACTAGTATACTATAGCTATCATATCCGTAATGAATCATAAGAGTGTTGCTCACTCCATCAACCAACACATACCACATCACAACAGTCATACCAAAAAATTCCTTAAGAATTCACCACACAACAAACAAAAGTATCCCTCAAGACAACAATATAACCATACCAGAATCTCTGTGGCAGATCTGAGCCCATACAATGCAGATATGGAACCTGCCTAAGTCTTCAGGAGCCTATCATCATCTCAACCACAAGTCTTCATTGTCTTCATCCACTGTGCGTGCCCTGCCTTCATTTAGCCCACATATGTACATGCCCTGGCTCACTGTAGCCCACGTATACCTCAAAAACTAGGGTTTCTGAACTTTCAAGACTTTTGCCATCATGATCTCAGACTTACTGAAACTTTGATGCGTCCATGAGATCCTCCATATCTTCTCTCTCTCAGAATAGATCTTCAATACATTCTCAAGAGATCTTCCCAAAGTGTACTTTTCAGAAGAGACCCTTGCCTCTTAGTTATACTCTCCAAGTAGCTTCCACTTCTAGGTCACTTAACCCACTTCTAGGTCACTTAACCCATTTCTAGGTCACTTAACCTATTTTCCTCATTTTAGGGTTAACCACTTTCCATAAATAGAAAGTTCTCCATTTTATTATTTAATTAATCCTCCTTGACTTTGTCACTTCTCTTTATCATTAAAATAATGATTTCTTCTTTTCAAGCACTTTGACTTCTTTGACCTTTTGGGGCTTCAAGCCATCATATGAGGGTCCTTCAACTTCGTAAGGCCATAACTCTCAAACCGTAAGGAGTTATGTGCCATTCCACATACCACCGAAAATGAAATGACAAGCACTATCCATCTAGGATAGTTTCACCAACAAATTCATTGATATTGATCTCATTATTCCTCATACAAGCATGGGTTCTCTAACCATACTTCTAGGATAACTCAATCACAAAGCGTCTTCCCATGATGGCTTTCACCATAAGGGGACCACTTTGGAGTTCATCCATTTGCATCAATATATCAAAGAAACTATATCGATCCATCTTCATCTATGCATTATGTATCAATGACAACTCATTGATCCATCTTCATCTATGCATCATATATCAATGAAAACACATTGATCCATCTTCATCTATACATGACATATATGATTCCACTTGACATCTATCCATTCTCATCAAGGACAATACATATTACATTGTTCATCAATCATCAACCATTCAAACCTTTGACATCAATCAATCAAACCTTTGGCATCAATGACAACATGATCCAACATAAATCATGAGTTGTACTTAAGAAATCGCTTGAAAAACACCACATTTTATCCTGGTCAAGTTTTTCCTTTGGAGAAAAGTGGGCGTCGGTATGTTTCTCATACTCAACTCATAGGCAATTATTGGTTGTCCATAGAAAAATTGCAGCTACCCACTCAATCTTCTAGGTTTATATCTATGTTGATAAAATGTGTTACAACCAATATATATTACCTTGATTTGTTTGTTTCACTCCTCACTCAGAGTTCCTTGAGCTCTCAATTAGCCACCCTTGCTTGGTTAGATCAAGTGAATATAGTCACCATATCATGAAAAGAGGATAATGGAATCTCTCTCTCCTAGGCTTTCAATATCCACTTGTGTTGATCCCAACGCCCAACATGACAACAATAAGATGACATAGAACTCTTTAATTTCTCTCCACTAGCATGGTGACTCTTGATACTCAATTATTAGGTATGATATTAGGTGATCATTCCCCCAATTGGGCCTCTCTTTATAGAAGTGTAGAGAATCTTAGAGATAGGTTCAAGGCATGTGATCTAGGTGAGGACATATCATGCACAAGTTCCATGCTCAATAATGCATCATGGCCAACCCATCTCTCGTTGATCTCCTTGGAACTCTTCAAATCTATAATATCGAGGGGGTCAAGGGGGTGGTCGTGGGTTTTGTATTGACAACCAACGAGTGGCCGCAAGTTAATTATGAGCAACATGTGGCCACCTACTTTTCTCCCTAGAAAAAACATGACCATGATTAAACGTGGTGTTTTTCAAGAAATTTCTTAAGTACAACTCATAATTTTGACATAGTAAAATCATTAGGGTCTCTTTAAGGCCTAGGGTGATAAATACAAGTGTATCTAAATTGATAAAATGAGTTGAAAAAAGTATATATTACCTTGATTTGCTTGCTACACTCCTCACTATGAGTTCCTTGACCTCTCCCTTAGCCACTCTTGCTTGGTTATAAGAAGTGAATCTACTCATCATATCATGGAAAGAGGATAATGGATTCTCTCTCCCCTAGGATTTCAATCTCCATGTGTGTTGATGACCAACACCCAACACTACAAAAATGAGATGAAAAAGGATCTTTCAATTTCTCTCCACCAGTGTGAGGAATCTTCGTACTCAATTCTTAGGTATGATATTAGGTGACCATTTCTCCAATTAGGATTCTCTTTATAGGAGTGTAGAGAATATTAGAGATAGGTTCAAGGCATGTTAACTAGGAAAAAATAGGTCATGCACAAGTTCCATGCTTAATAATGCATCATGGCCAATCTATCTCTCATTGATCTCCTTGTAACTCTCCAAATCTATAAGATTGAGGGGGTGGCTGCAGGTTTTGTATTGAAAACCAACAATCTCCTATGAGTTAATTATGTGAAACATGTGGTTGACCACTTTTCTCCCTAGGAGAAACATGACTAGGCTCAAATGCGGTGTTTTTAAAGCAATTGTTTAAGTACAACTCATGGTTTTGACATAATAACATCATTAGGCTCTTTTCAAGGCCTAGGGTAAAAAACAAAAGTGTAGAAAATACACATAGTAGTGCTAAATATGGATGTTTGATTTTCTGACAATAAATTCTCATGTCTCCTTAAAAACCAATGAATACCCATGATTTCACAAATATGATAACATCCTAGGGGAATGTGGTTCTCTATTGTTCCACATCCCAATTATACAAATGGAAATCAAAGGTAATTATGTGCTATCTAGACTAGCTCTGTCTTCCACATGAAGTTTATCAAGAATGATCCAAAAGGAGGAATAATTGGGCTAGTCTTTGAAATATCCTACTTGCATCCATCATTGATGAGCCAAATAATATATGAGCCTAGGCCCTACTCCCAAATCAAATGCAAAGTGAGAGAATGTAATAATGAACTACTCCATCTTAAGTCTTGACCTACCCTCATGAATTCATTATGCCACTTGTCAATGAATCTTGGATGCATAACAAACTTTGGATTATAATTCATGAATAAAATTAAGGGATAGAGAATGTGGTTATTACCCCATTTATCCTTATTTTCCTGGCCTCCAAGTGAGAGGCTCCATTAGCTAACTTGTTAATTCAATGATTCCTAGATCTTAGAATGTGGAATAAATCAACCCTTGCAAACTTCTTTACCTTATATTGGATTCTAGAGATGAGCCTTTCTAACATGCAATTCAGTGGAGTGGAGAAGTTGCACATATGCCTTATAATGATTGCAAAGTATCCAATAACAATCGAGATCCCAATATTCCTTAAATCAAGGATCTTGAGTCCTTAATAAAGGAAAATAACTTCATCTTGATTATTTTTCACTTCACCTTAACCCTATTTAAAAATATTTTCTTGATGTCCACCAGGATCTATGGTGATCCCCCCTGCACTTGCCACCCCTATGTTTCCTTTTGATTCCCCATCAAAGAAAATAAAATAATCATTTTGAGATAATTTCCATCTTTGGAATTCATATTCTTCTAAATGACTTTTCCATGATGTTTCAATTGTCATCCTTTTAATTGAGCTTCTTCGTTGAATAAACATTCTAGAAACATGTCTTGGATCCAATCCCTTTCTTCCTACTTAAACACCAACGTGTTATGTCCTTTGATTCCTCTAGCATGGATAGCTAATCAGAAGGCCATAGAATTTTATAGCTATAAATATAGGATTAGAATCCTTGTACTGAAAAGGTTCTATGTTTCTTGTGAGCCATATATTCTAGTAGATAAACTTTGGCATTGCAATCCAACTCTTTTGAGAATATCTTCATTCAAAAAATTCCCAATATATTTTTTGTGCCAAGTTGTGAACATCTCCTTCCAAGAATGGGGAAGCACAAGTCTACTTTCAATTTCCCTAAACACACACTTCCATACTTTCTTGGTATAAGGACAATCAAAGAAGACATGGCAATGGTTTTCCTCTGAATTCTTAAACAAAACACATCTTGACGGACCTTGGATTCCTCTTTTTTCAATATTTTCTAAAGTTAGAAGTCTCCCATGAACCATAGTCCAATAAAGATTGTTTACTTTTGGTATTCCATCCCATTTCAAAATATGATTCCGAATATTAGATTTTGGAGGTAACAAGAGTTCCAATAATTGAAATTTGTAGCCTAGATTAACTACATGCTCGTTGCATTTGAGGCCCCAACCCCTCTAGTCCAGATTTAGTTTTCTCGCAAGAGCACAACTATGAAGCTAAATAAAAATAACATTCAACTAGGGACCAAGTCAATATAGAGCTAACATCATATGTCATTCCAACCACCTATTGTTTGATGTGTTATCCAAAAGAGAAAGGTCAAACAACATTTTGAGATTTTGAGAAATCATCCATACTTTGAGTTATGAAATTTCTAAATTGTACATGAGTTGGGGTTTCCCCATGATACTATCCTCCTATATTTTGATCATCTTACCATTACCACGCACCCAAGTTAAATGGGTATGGATAATTGGTTTTGTTTCTCTACATAGATTCCATATGGGAAATCCTCTATCCTCATTTAGAGGATGGTATAGAAACCTTTCCATGCTTAAATAATTTTTGATTAAAGACTCTTTCCACCATTCAAGTTTTCTAGATATAAGTCACCAAACAACCTTAGTTCCCATTGCCAAATTCATTAGGACTAGATATTTTATTTCTAGACCCCCATTCTCTTTTGGAGCTATATGTGTGTTCCAATTGATGAGGTGAAATGCTTTTGTGTTGGTTTTCCCGCCGTGCTACAGGAACTCACATATTTCTTTCCAACTTTCCGCATGACACTTGTTGGTTCCAAAAATGTTGAACATTGAAAAATAGGAAGGGCCTATAACATAGAATTTATTAGCACTACTTTACCTATTGGATTTATCCAATGAGAGCCACACTACTGCAAACTATTATTGATTTTATTGAATACACTTTTCCAGATCTCTGAAATTGGATTGCCTAGAGTGATTGGCATGCCCAAATATTTAAAGGACAGCGAATTTGGTAAGCATGGGAAGCCTAAAATTATTGATATGTTTTGAAGAATAAGTCCATTTATATTCCATCCACAAATATGAATTTTCTCACTATTTACTTTGCCTCCATAAAAATTTAAAATTTGATATATAACTATCTCAAATCATGCAATGATCATGGATGAAGCTCCCCCCAAGAGGAGAGTATCATTGACAAATTCAGAGTGATTTATTTCCATAACACCTCTTGCTATACTAATCCCATGTCGATTTCCCAAAACTCTTTCTCACTCTAATATGTTGCTCAGAGAATCTACCATAATTATATAAAGTAGGGGACATAGAATCTCTTGTTTGTCTAGGTATACTTTCATATTTTTGGTTTTATGCCCACTAGTTCCCAATCAGTTATAAGATCCTCCATGCTCTCCCTAAATGGATCCTTAATGATATTTATTCCCCTATTTTCTTTGTTTGATAGGACTACATTAAAATCCCCACCTATGATACTATTCTTTATCTATTATTAACCTCTTAAGGACAACAATGAACTCCAACATTAAGTCTTTTTCCTTGTAATGAACATGTATGTAGACATTGAAAATATGAAAACTCATACCTGAATTTTGATTCATGAGACTAGAAATAACCCATTGTTGCATGCTTTGAGTGTGTATCAACTCAAACAATGTATTGTCCCATACGATGTATATTCCACCCAATGCTCTTCTAGCTCTTATTGTTACTGTTGTGTTGATTTTAAATTATCCTACTTGTACTCATCATTTACACTTTATCTAATTTACTCTCTTTGATAAGGACTATGGTTGGCTTCTCAAATATGATAATATCCATAAATTCTTCTTCATTTTTCCCACTACCCACGCACCTACAATTCCAGGAGACAATAATCAATATTTAAATAATGGGAGTTTGATGCTACCACCCTGTGAACCTTCTAGTGGCACTTGATTCCCTTGATTTTTGCTTTCTTGAAATTTCATACTAGTTCCTAAGAAACTTTTAATAGTTCTCTAGATCTGCAAGTTTTTTTCTTTATTAGTTGCCTCCTCATGCTTGTCCTTTAATGGTTTACACCTAGGTGTTTTTGGTAGGCATTCCTCCTCTAGCTCTTCGTCATCATGTTGTTGTTGGGTCTTCTTCCTTGTCATCACTCCACTTGATTGAGGGTAAAAAGTGTTCGAGGTTAGTTATATTTCTTGTTGTTCTTGAGGAAAATAACCTTCTGGAGTGAGAAGGGATTCAACTTGATATTTTGAGTATATTGATTGCATGAAATATTGAGGGATAATGATAGGTCCATGCACTTCAATATCTTTGGGAAGGGGGTCTAAAGTAGACATGGGTACCAACTTTTGGTTGATAGAGAACTTCATACCTATATGTTGTAGGGGTTGATTTTATCTTTTGAATCTTATCTCCTCTTCAAGTCACTTGATTTGTGTTTAGTTTCTTCTTCACTATTTTCCATTGATATTCTTTCTCTATTGTAGCTTGATTCACAATCTTTTTCTTTGCAATATTTAGCAAAATGCCCATTTTCATGACAAGTTTTGCGCTTGAATGGTAGTGGCTCATAGTTCAACTTCTAGATGTGTTTATATTTGTCCAAATTGAGAAAAATCGCCTCTGGTAGCCCTTTTCCTAAATCAACTTCCACACAGATTCTTTCACACACAAACATGCCAACTTTTGGTTCAGATCTATCAATATACTTATCCAATGTATTTCTAATAATTCTTAGTGAGTCTTCGTTCCAATAATGTAAGGGAAAATGAGGCAATCAAACCAAGATAGGAAAAACCAAAGGAATGTATGATAAGAGGGTCAAAATTTGAAGTTCGTTGATCCAGGTAAATATTCCTTGTACCCATAAAGTAAAGACCACTCCAGAAGATGAGGTCCCTTTCCTCTTTCTTTTTAAACAAAAAACATAAAACCCTCTTCCACCTAAATGCCTAGAAAGTTTTCCATTTATAATTGATACCTTTGATCCAGGTGGATATCCGTGGCCAACCACCTATTCCAACTGGCTCAAAATAGTTTGTTGGCAATTTACTATTTTTAGTACTTTTTCGGGTCTTGAATTTTCGGGGCCATTTTGAGGGCCTAAATGATGTTTTTTCACAATTGGGAACCTCAATTATAGCCAAAATATTTTATTGAGCCCCCAAAATGAATCTCCTCATCGATACCTTTCCAACGAGCTATCATGAGCTCCAAATGGAGATCGTATGACAAAGTTATGACCCTGGGAAGTTGATACACCAAACTACCCAAAACGGGGTCCACAAAACTATTGGATTTTCATCTTCCAAGGTTAGGATTTTGGATTTTTCTTTATGTTAAAAATTCCTTTGAAGTCTCATTGTAACAAACATTTTCTTTCAAATGAGAATTTCCGTCACATCTCTTCTCAGAGATAAGCTGCCACCATTATAGCGAGTCTTTCCCTCTATATTTCTATTGTTTTGTACATTTCGCTCATTAATAGAAATTGTGTATTAATGTATCTCCGTGTTTATGGTTATATGTCTGATATATCTCTGTTATATTATTGGATATCTGATATATCTTTGTACATTTCTTTATTATATCTTTGCTCTCATTTTGTGTCGAAAATAATCTAGATCGATGGTATTAGAGCAGGTTACTCCTGATCGTTTTTTAGTGCATGTCCCCGACGAGGTCAGAGTATAGTAATTTGGGTCTCAAGATTGTCTCTCTTGAGGAAAATCTCTCTTGCACGTCCAAGAAAACCTCCATGGCAGAAGAAAATAAAAACGACAGAGAAGAATATTATATTAATATGTTGCTTGAGCAAGCTCTCACACGACAAAGGGACGAAATGATGGAGAATTTTTCCCACATCCTTCAATGTTTGTCGATAACAATAGGTACATCTTCATCAAGTGACCACTTTGGAGGAACCTCTCCATTCAAGGTACAAGTTAATTTTTATATTCCCGTATTTTAAGGTCAAATAGATGCGGATGCTCTAGAAAAATGGTTAAATCTGCTAGAAGGTTATTTCTCTATTCACAATTTTTCTAACAAGGAAAAGATCACCTTCGCCCTCCTTAAGGATGTCCCCCATGTCAAACATTGGTGGGAAAATTTTTGGGAGTAAAGTTCCACATAGCAGTCTGGAATATATGGGGCCGGGCCCACTTGGGATTTTTTTTGGATGCGGTCAAGGAACAATATTACCCTGTTGGTAACTATGATGACCAATACATGAGATGGACCACACTGCGGCAAGAGAGGGGACAAATAGTGTCAGAGTTCACAAATACTTTCCATACCTTGCGCACCAAGTTGGGTATCAAATACTCTGAGTGACATATGGTTCTAAAATACCGCGGGGCTCTGCATAGGTACATCCAAACCAAAATGGATTTACTGGACATCTCATCACTGGGAGATGCCTATCGATATGTTGTTGAAATCAAGAAGAAATTTAGGCACCAGAACAAACGAGAGTTCGGGTCTGAAAATCCGCAACAACCAAAGTATGGTAAAGATGACCCTAGCAACCAGCCTCCAGAAAACCATTCCAAAACATAGGAAAAGAAGGGTAACAAAAAGACGAAGAAGGACACTAGAAACTGGTGCAATTTCCACAAAATCCCTTGGCACAACAATGATGAATGTCGCTCAAAACAATCATTAGTGGCTGAGATCAAAGAAAAGGAGTTGAACCTTGATTCAAAAAATAATGGGAGAAGATAGATCATCGACGCAGACCCCACTGCTACTGTCGTAACTGCAAAAATTCAACCAGAATAACCCATAGATCTTGAAGAGGGGGAGCACCTTTTTCATTCATAGATGTGGGTGAAGGGGACTCCGCTGCATTTTATTGTTGATAGCGGAAGCCATAAGAACCTCATCTTAGTAGAGGTCGTCAAACAATTGGGATTGTCAACAACACCACACCCGCAACCATACAACATCGGGTGGCTTCACCAGGGACGATATCTCTATGTCCGATCCAGATGGATATTGGTGGCCACCCACATGTTCCCACTGGCTCAAAATAGTCTTTTGGGAATTTACTATTTTTAGCAGTTTTTTGGTTCCTGAACTTCCGGGGCCATTTTGAGGGCCTAAATGAAGTTGTTTTAGGATAGATCACCTAAAATATTTTTTATGGATTTGATTGAGCCTCCAAAATGAATCTCCTTGATGATATCTTTCCAATGAGCTATCGTTCACCCCAAATGGAGATTGTACACCAAAGTTATGCCCCCAGGAAGTTGATACACCAAACTACCCAAAACGGGGTCCACAAAATTGTTGGCTTTTGATCTTCCAGGGTTAGGGTTTTGGATTTTATTTATGATAAAAAGGCCTTTGGAGCTTCATTGTAACAATCATCTTCTTTCGAATGTGAGTAGCCATCACATCTCTTCTTAGAGATAAGTTGCCACCATTCTAGCAAGTCTTTTACTCTTTATTTCTACAGTTTTGTACATTTTTCTCATTAATAGAAATTGTGTATTAATGTATCTCTTTGTTTATGGTTGCATATATGCTATATTATTGGATATATGAGATATCTATGTACATTTCTTTATTATATCTTCATTCTCATTTTGTGCTGAAAATAATCTGGATCAGTGGTATTAGAGTAGGCTGCTCTTGATCGTTTTTTCAGTGCATGTCCCCGATGAGGTCCGACTATAGCAATTTGGGTCTCAAGCTTGTCTCTCTTGAGGATAATCGCTCTCGCACACCCAAGAAACCCTCCATGGTGGAAGAAAAGAAAAATGATAGAGAAGACAATTCTATTAATATGTTGCTTGAGCAAGCTCTCACACGATAAAGGGATGAAATAATGGATAATTTTTCCCACATCCTTCAACGCCTGTTGATAACAAGTTAGAGGCACCTCTCCTTTCAAGGTACAAGTTAATTTTGATATTCCTATATTTGAAGGACAGATAGAGACAGATGCCCTAGAAAAATGGTTAAATCTGCTAGAAGGTTATTTATCTGTTCACAATTTTTCCAACAGGGAAAAGATCACCTTCGCACTCCTTAAGGCTCTCCCCCATGTCAAACATTGGTGGGAAACTTATTGGGAGAAAATTTCAACAAAGGAATATGGAATATATGGGGCCGATACCACTTGGGATTTTTTTGTGTATGCGGTCAAGGAACAATATTACCCTTTTGGTAACTATAAAGACTAGTACATGAGATGGACCACACTACAATAAGAGAGGGGCCAAACAGTTCTGAATTTCACAAATAATTTCCATACCTTGTGCATCAAGATAGGTATCAAATACTTCGAGCGACATCTGGCTCTAAAATATTGTGGGGATCTACATAGGTACATCCAAACCAAATGGATTTTCTAGACATCTCATCACTAGGAGTTGCCTATCAATATGTTGTCAAAATCGAGCAAAACATTTAGGGACCAGAACTATTGGATT
>JASDQU011101846.1:4567-15278 GCA_032191745.1 Picea mariana
CATGAAGGCCATTATGAATTTTTGGTCATACCTTTTGGCCTTACAAATGCACCTTCCACATTCCAAGGGTTGATGAATTCCATTTTCAAGCCCTTCCTTCTAAAATTTGTGTTAGTATTTTTTGATGATATACTAATCTATAGCAAGTCTTGGGAGGATCATGTGTGACATGTTGAAAAGGTTCTACAACTACTAAAGGGTCAACAACTATATGCCAAACCCTCCAAATGTTTCTTTGGAGTGAAGGAGGTAGAGTATTTGCATCATATTGTATCTCACAAAGGTGTCAAGGTAGACCCTAACGAGATTAAGGCCATGATGGACTGGCCAATTCCCAAAACTTTGAAGAATCTTAGAGGATTTTTGGGTTTGACAGGTTACTACCGCAAGTTTGTTTGACACTATGGAAGAATAGAAGCACCTTTAACGACACTAACTAAGAAGGATGCATTTTCATGGAATCTAGAGGCAACTAAAGATTTTGAAAAACTCAAAGAGGTGATGTGCAAAGCTCCTATCTTGACCACTCCAGACTTTGCAAAAACCTTTATTATGGAATGTGATGCCTCGAGAAATGGAATTGGTGTTGTCCTAATGCAAGAAGGAAGGCCCCTGGATTTTGAAAGTCGACCACTCAATGGAAAGGACTTACACAAACCCATTTATGAGAAGGAAATGATGGCAATACTACATGCATTGAAGAAATGGCATCCTTACCTAATAGGTAGGTACTTCAAGGTCAAAACAGATCATGATAGTATTAAATACTTCTTGGAACAAAGACTATCTTCAGAAGAACAACAAAAATGGGTAACAAAGATATTGGGTTATGATTTTGAAATCGTCTATAAAAAAGGGAAGAAAAATGTTGTGGCGGATGCACTCTCAAGGAAGGATGAAGATGTTGAGGCATTTCTCTGTGCTATCTCAATCATTCAATGTGATTGGATAATAGAAGCAAGGGATGAATGGAAGAATGACGAAAAAGTGTGGACTCTCATTCAAAGGTTGCAACAGGATTCTAGTACGTCAGATACATTTACATGGAAAAATGATTCACTATGGTACAAAGATCACTTATATTTATGTAAGAAATCCCAACTCAAACAAAAGGTACTATTAGAATTGAATAACTCTCCAGTAGGAGGGCACTCAGGATTTTTAAAAACCTACCATAGGGTCAAGAAGGAATTTTTTGGGATGGCCTTGAAAATGATGTTCAAAGGTTTGTGGCAGACTGTTTGGTTTGCAAACAAAATAAGGTGGAAACAATTAAGACCCAAGGTCTTTTACAACCTTTAGCCATCGCAAGTTAGTGCTGGGAGGAGGTTTCCATGGATTTCATCACAGGGTTACCGAAGTCTAAAGGAAAGAGTGTCATCATGGTGATTGTTGATATATTGACCAACTACGCACACTTTTGCACACTCTCTCATCCCTTCAAAGCTAGTACAGTTGCTACCGGATTCATGGAGATAGTTCAAAAGCTACATGGAAGCCCAAAGATTATTATAAGTGACAGAGATCCCATCTTCACTGGACATTTTTGGACAGAATTATTTTCTTGTTTGGGTACTCAATTGGCTCATAGCTCATCATATGATCCTCAATCTGATGGACAAACTGAGATAGTGAACAAATGTCTGGAAGGATACCTTCGTTGCTTCGTCTCTAATAAAAAAACACAATGGTTCAAATGGTTACCCTTGGTAGAATGGTGGTATAACACTTCCTTTCATACTAAAACAAAAATGACACCATTTATGGCACTCTATGGATACCACCCTCCTTCCATCACTTCTTCTGTAAAATAAATATCTAAGGTTCAAGTAGTGGAAGATCACATCGAGCAACAAAAACAAGTTCTCCAAATATTAAAGGACAACCTGACCATGGTACATAATCATATGAAACAACAAGCAGATCAACATCGTAGTGAAAGAAGTTTTGAAGTAGGGGATTGGGTGTTTTTAAGACTACAACCATACAAACAGATGTCCCTCAAGCAAGCCAAGAAGGATAATAAATTATCACCAAAGTACTATGGCCCTTATAAGGTGTTGCAAAATATTGGTACTATGGCATAGAAATTGGAGTTGCCTGCATCTTCACGAGTACACCCAGTTTTCCATGTTTCATGCTTAAAGAAGGTTATAGGTGACAAGATCTCTGTTCAAACTATATTTCCAAAACTTGATGAGGAAGGAAAAATAATATTTGAGCCTGAAGCCATCACTGACACAAGAATTCACTTTCTGAGGAATAGATACATTTCAGAGTATCTAATTAAATGGAGGAAACTATCGGCTGAAGATTCCACTTGGGAAGATGAGTCTTTTATATAGAAGCTTCCAAAGTTACTCAATCGTTGCGTACAACACTTGTCTCAAGGGGAGGGGCATGTTAATCCCTAAATAGTGGCTCATTACCCCTTAATTGGGGCATGTTATATTAGTAATGTTATTTTATTTATGTCGGCATTAGGCCATCAGTTGTAATTATACCTCCTAGTCTCCTATATATACCAAGGAGACATTTTCATTTTGAATCATCTTGTAATTGTACATTTATGTGGGCATAAGGAGGTTGCCCCCTCAAAGAGGCTTATTATCTGAATTTCTCTCTTTTTAAAGGTGTTGAGTACTTATTCTGACATGTTTCTATGCTATATTGATATTTGGTTCTTAACATACACCGTTCAAAACAAGTGTGTGTCATATCTTCTAACGGAACTAAAATTGGAGGCACCATCCCTCCCACTGAGGCATCTCCTCACCTCGACATCCCATTAGTTGAAGAAATTTTACCTTAGGATTTCCTTGAAAACCCTACTACACCACTTATCCTTGATTTCCCCCTCCCCCAAGGGAAAATCCTGGTTGGGGAGAAAATCCCCCAAGCCATCACTCAAATTCCTTTCTTCTATCCCCCACCGAGAGTACAATCATTTCAGGTAGTCGTGACACTTGCCCTTCCCAACATGGTGCTTGCCATCCCTGTATGGTATATACACCCACCCACGATGGTTCCTCAACTATCCCTCCATCCCCAATCAGAAGGAATCTCGATGCATATTCCAGTACTAACTCCGGTCATGCCACCCTCACCCCCAATTTCGAGCACCACTACTATGGTTGGGGGTAGAAGAAAAAAGAAAGAGCCCACCACTCCACTTCCTCCCCGAGTTCAACCTCATGCACTCTGCAAAAGAGAGGGATGCCCCAGTAATAGATTTCCTTATCTTCCTGAATTACACAATCTAAGCCAAATCCCTCTAGCAACCATATTGCTCACCACTTCACCAAGCATATCTAGTACTACCACAATGTCCCCTGCAACAAGTAATAAAGGATTGTGAACCAAATTCACTTGCACCATCTGTTCAGAATATGGTCATTACACTCATCATTTCCCAAATCTACCTCAGTTTCGGCAGACACTAACGATAGTATGACAAACCTTCCAACAATATCTCTCTCTACCACCACTTTCAGGTACTCATGTCACCGACATCCATTATGTATCTACCTCAGTTCTCGAATGGATGAGATGCCCTTTCTCTCTGTGTGACTCACTTGCTCATTTCACATACCAATTTCCTTTGATCATTGAATACAGGCATCATCAAATAACTCTTATGTGATGCAAGTGACTTCCCCAATCCCTTGACTCCCCATATCTCTTCTCCAGACACTTTTCACATCACCTCCCCTAAACCCAAGTCACTTCCCACCCGTGCATGGTTGATGGATAGACTATCTTAGGATATTCCCCCAAATCCTCCCAATTCTCCGGTTCATTTCCCCCAAGAAATATTACCCCCTATCATAATTTACCCCCCATAGTATCTGGACATTTGGTTTATGAATAGAGATTTTTCACAACATACTTGCGACATCCCCTTTACATCTTCACCACTTGAAGACAATCACATTGAGACAGTCACCCATGTCACCTCCACGGATCCCCTATATTCTCGCATTTTTCACTGTGATGAATATATCTTGGAGGAACTCAATACTTCCTATTTCCCATGAAATGTGCTCCATCACAGAGCGCTTTGCCTCTCATAGGAGGCCCTTGACCCTCCTAGCCAATCCTCCATATGTGCAATCGAAACCAAAGATTTGTTTTTCATCTGGACATATAGACTGGTTCAATAACCCTATCCCTACCCCAGATTGTTTTGAAGAAGGAAACATGGACAAAATTTCCGCTAACGTCAAAATCGACATTTCCATAAAACTGGGAATCATAGAGGAAATCACCATTGGCACCGCACGCTCCCCTGAAGAACTCACAACATACAAAGCTCTCTTTCAGGAATACCAGTATATTTTTTCCTGGTCATATAAATAGATTCCTGGCCTCGATCTTTCTATCGTCGAACATCGCATCGACACATGGCCAGATGTCACCCTAGTCCATCAAAATCAATGCCCACTTCACCCATCCAAAGACACTACTATCAAAGCCAAAATTGACAAGTTACGTGTTGCAGGGCTCATATACCCCATTGAGTATACCTCATGGGTTTCCAACCCTGTTATCGTTAACAAAAAATAGGGAACTATTTGTGTCAGCACCGAATTTCACGATCTCAACCATGCTTGTACCAAAGATGAATTTCCAACCCCTTTCATCGACCAAATTATCGATGACTATGCCAATGATCCAGAATTGGATCTAGGAACTTGATGGGGCTCAAAAAGGCCTAAAACTCAAATTTCTCAGAATGGCTTCAAAATAGACTTGTGTGTAGGCCTTGTTGATATGAACCCAATGCAACTTGAATGAGCTCAAACAAAATTTGTATGCTCTAGATATCGCGATCTATTCATTTTTCCAAATAGGCAAAAAAAGTCAACAATCAACAGGCCAAAAAGTCAATGTGGACATCAGTATGATGTCATACTAAAGTCATAATGCCGACCAAGGATGATTTTAGGGGCTAAATGTCGCTCATGGGCTAATTTTCCATGGTTTTTCCAAAAATGAGATTTTCTATTTTAAAAATGATTCGCCCAAATTCTATAGGATAAAATTATTTTACCTTAAAAATCGCCTAAATTTCATAAAAACTATATAAAATCCTTAGAAATTTGAATATTTTTACAAAAATATCGCCAATTATTTATAGTTGGAATATAAAGGATTAGTAATATTCGCCAAGGTTTCTACATTTTAAAATAAATTTCCATCCTTAAAATCATCCCTGATGCCGACGTGGCAGCGTCTGGAGGTGACATGTGGAATCTATCCATGAAACTGATGTGGCAGGGTATAGTTGGATGTTGACGTGGTAGGTACAGTTGGAGCAATCTGAGATTGACATGTGTCACCACTGCAAGGGTGACATGGGGCATGCCTATACGACGTATGTACGACACGTGGCAGAAAGTGATTGGGAAAGTGTGGTGACTAGAAAGACAACTAGAACAATAAGAATTTGACACGTGGCATTGGTTTGGTCACGTGCTGAGGTGCCACATGGCCTAGAAATGGGATTCCACGTGGCACCCATTCATTGGCTCTTTTGTGGTGCAAAATTTTGGACGCACGAGGTTTGAACCTTCGGCCTTGTCATGGGAGAATGTCTTGGCAAGGCTAGGATAGCTAGCCCACCCATGGTTTTACTTGATTTTTGTAGTAGCATTTAAATATTTAAACTTGCCTGAGTATCTATATGATGGAGTTTAGGGCTGGGGCTAGGCCCCAACCCTAGTGAAACAACTCCACATGACTGTGCTATGTGACCTCCTCCCTTGTATTTTGCACGCGGTTTTGGATATTCACCATCCCCCGGTCATATCCCTCGACACAACGCTCCATAGGACCATAGCATATGAATCCAAGCTTTGTTTTATATTGGTGCGTGGGTTATGGATTGGCGGTATGGCCCAGGTTTAGGCAAATATAACATGTGCCTAGGGTAAAACTAAACTAATGCAGGAAATGTTGGAGTTAGCCCCCAATTTTATGGGATTTGCATGTGACTGTTGAGTTGTTTCTAGCGTAGATTTAGTGTTGGAATTCAGTCAGTTGGGCTATCCCTTCGACCAAGGGTGTGTGACTAGGGATCTTTCCAGTTTGGGGGTGCATGTAAGGCTGATCCCGCGGCCATATGGCCACCTTCATGCGTCCAGGAGTCAAGATAACAGAGGCCAATGCATCAGGGATAAGCCCGAGGCATAATGGACACCCTCCATATGAACAAGAGCCCTCTCTAAAGGGGTTGTGTCCAATTTATGTGAAAAAATGGGTTATTTACTTTATAATATAGATTTTTTAATGATTTCTTTAGCAAAATTGAGAGATTTTGGTCATTTTCGGGGGATATTGGGCCCTTTTTGAGGCCAGATATTGGGGAGAAGTTGGGATATGGTTACCAAATTCATATATATATAAAATAGGGCTTCTTGAAGATATGGGAGAGGTTTAGAACATAGTTATGCTGAATATTTTCCATGCCAAAGTCATTTTTATGCAGGGAAGCTATTGAGGAGCACACCTTTGTGGGACATTTTTGGGAGCTCTAGTCATCCATTTTCAGTGCCGTCTGTTTTGTTAGGCTCTAGAGATTTCGTAGAACAAGAAAATATTAGTTGGTAACCTTTTTGGAATTACTATGATGTACTTTTAAATCTTTGAACATAAATAATAAAGCCTCACCCAATGAGACAAAGGCCCAGAGACATAGGCGAGATTGAAAAACTTCATTATCACATTGGTGTTTATGGTTTGTTGATCCTAATGCTTTATTTCAGATCTGTACATGTTTATATGGATTCTATGTTTACTTTATAATTATTCCTCTTCTATTCATCTTTCTAAATGGTTAATTATCACATGCATAATAACTCAACCAATGTCGTATAAAAGATCTTTTCGGATCAAGTGGTATCAAAGCTAGTTGACGTTTGGATTTGAGTTTTGCATGTTAACTAGGGAAAATCTACATCATGGTGAAGGAGATCTTGTTGAAGAGAATACATTTATTGGATTTATAAAGAGAACTTATCAAAGAGAGAAGATGGCATCATAAGAGGTACTTTCTTAGGATGAGAAAGAGTTTCAAAAATATTTCTTCACCATGTCGGAGATGATGAAGGTCTTGTATGGAGATTACTTGGAATGGAAGAGACCAAATCTGGGTGAATCTTCAAAGGGAAAAAGTGAAGAAGGAGAGGATCCTCCTCAAATTCCTCCTTCACCTCCATATTCACCTCCTTCTCCTTCCTCTTCAATTTCAAATTCTAAAATCACTGCAAAGAAACATGTCCATAAACATAAGAATGAAATGCCTTTATTAAAACTTGATGTTAAATTTGAATTACCCATGTATGATGTTTAAGTTAATGAAAATATACTTGACAATTGGGTCATATAGATGGAGGTTTATTGTAGTGTGAAACAAATCAAGGATGAGGAAAATCAGATCAAATTGGCATCACTTAGACTTCTAGGCACATCACTCATCTGGTGGAAAATCAAGTTGCAAAATGGCACGCAACAAGTGGGTAATGTATTTCCATCATGGCAAGTTTTTGTTTTTTCACTTAGAAAACAATTCTATCCTTTGGGTTATAAAGAGAAAGTGTTAATTGAATGGAAAGCTCTTAAACTAAGAAAAGGACAAACAATGGAAGAATATACATATGGATTTCAAAAAATGGCATTGATGTTAGATATTCCTTTACATACACAAGAAACGCTTATGAAGTATATAGGAGGTTTACCTTCACATATTCGAAATACTGTATTCATGTTTGGACCTACTAATCTTGACGAGGTTTCTGTTCAAGCTACATACATTGAAGCACGAAAAGTGGGGGCTGGTGTAACAGGGGAATCGTCTTCAAGGAAAGAGGACAAAAGGAAGTGGCATGGAAAGAAGGAAAATTCAGTGGTAAGAAAGGAAGAGAATCCCTCTTTCAAGAATTGCAAGAAAGAGGGGAATGATGAGGACTGTTGTTGGCAATTGCATCCTGATAATAGACCAAATTGGTTCAAAGAAAAGAAAGGGAGGAAAAATGTTGCAACAACAACATGACCCACAGACTTGGGATCAGATTCATGTGATGAATCTAAAGTCTCATTGGTTGGTTTGACATGTAAAAATGGTGATAGATTCGATGCTAGAATGAAATTGTTTCACATAGGGGTCATCATGCGACATACTAAGGTCGACACATTCATAGATAGTGTATCTCAATCTAAATTTATTTCAGAGGAATTGGTTAGTAAATTGGGATTAAAAATGTAGATACATCATAAGCCTTACACACTTAAATGGATAAGAAACAATCATCAAATGCACATAACCAAGCATTCCACATTAAAATTTGCAATTTCATCTAAGTTTGTGGACGAGGTAACATGTGATGTGGTGCCACTAAGTGAATGTGGAATTGTCTTAGGAAGTCCTTACTTGTATGATCGTAAAACAATCTTCTACAGGGAAAAGAATCAATATCACTTAACAAAAGCAGGTCAAGAATATGTGGTTCATGCTCACCATTTAAAGGAAAATAAATCTCTTCAAACTATGGAACAATTAAGAAAGGTGTCTCAAGCAAGCAACACACCTATAATTGTTTCAAATCAAGTAATTGATCTTAAAAAAGAACATGAGATGATTGTAGAATGGAAAATGAATCACACTTTTCTTCAAGATAAGCTAATGTCGTGCAAGTACTACAAACATATTAGCTCATTTGCAATCATATTTTTGATGATATCATTAGTAATGTTGTCTACATGGATGATAGTGGCTTCAGTAAGATGCATAATAACTCGACCATTGTCGTATAAAACATCTTTTCGGATCAATCGACCACGATGCTTTGTCCTTTATGGATGGGTTCTCCGGCTATAATCAAATCCAAATCCACCCAACAGATCAATACAAAGCCGTTTTTACTACCCCATGGGGTACTTTTGCTTATCACATCATGAATTTTGGGCTCAAAAATGCCGGCACTACATTCCAACGGGTAATGAATTATGCTTTCCATGATCTTTCTCGCATCATACTCGCTTACTTGGATGACCTCACTGCTCGATACAAGAAACAAATTCAACATTTAGATGACTTACGAGTTGTCTTTCAAAGATGTCGTCAGTATAATATCCACTTGAACCCCCTCAAGTATGTATTTTTCATCACTGTCGGATGCCTCCTTGGGTTCATCATTTCCCAAAATGACATTATAGTGGACCAACTGCAGAGCCTACAAGGCAAATACAAATTTTTACAACGCTTTGTCCCAGATTACGCCACTTGTGCACATGGTTTCCTTTTCTTACTACACCAAAATATCCCATTTCGATGGGATGAACATGCCTAAAATGATTTTCATGAATTAAAAGCGACACTATCCAACACCCCTTTGATTAGTCCCCTAGACTATGATCATGATTAGATCCTCTACTTGTCAGCCTCAACCGTCTCAGTAGAAGGAGTCCTCGTCCAACTAGGGAATGATGGACATGGGCATGTTATTTATTACATCAATAAAAATATTTCAGGACCATCCCTAAAGTACAATCATGATGAGAAACTATCCCTCACAGTTTTCCTCGCAGTTCAAAAACTACGTCACTAAATTATTCTTCACACTACCAAAGTCGTGGCAAATTATAACCCCATGCAATACTTTCTTAGTCAACGACATATTAATGGAAATTTTTCCTGATGGATCATCATCCTTCAGGAATATGACCTAGAGTTCTCAAATCCAAAAAGAAATAAAGAAATTTTCCTCGCTAAACTCATCACAACGTTTCCATCAGACACTAAAGGTTCACCTGTCAATACGGATTTTCCATACACACACTTCTTGATCCCCTCGGATGACCCCTGGTATGACGAACTTCTCGTTTACCTTCAGGCACATAATTTTGGGTCTCATGTCTCTCAAGATGATCGTCGGTGCATTCTCCATCAGGCCCCTTGGTACCTCCTCATTGGTGAAGTGTTGTACCGACGTTGGGTCGACACCATACTCCATCAATGTTTGACCATCTATCATGCAGACAAAGTCTTGAATGATTTCCATAGCGGAACTTGCGACGACCACCTCTTAGGTATGTACACCACGCAAAAAATCATTCGAGCAGGATACTTCTGGACCACACTGTTTCATGACTGCATCTACGCTGTCAAGAGATGTGACAAATGCCAGATCTATGCAAACAAAGAACAAGCACCACCCGCTCTTCTACACCCAGTCATCACTACCGACCCCTTCTGCAAATGGGGCATAGACTTTATGAATTGCAACCCTCCATATAGTAATGGACACAAGTACATCATCGTGGTAGTCGATTACTTTACCAAATGGGTCAAAGCCATGCTACCTTTAATAATACCGTTGAAAAAACAATGTGTTTTTTCTTCAACCACATCATTACCCATTTCGGAGTTCCACTACAGTTAGTATCTGATCATGGTAAACAATTTGAGAATGATATCTTCGCAAACCACTCCTCAAAAATCAACTTCTCCCATGATATTTCCTCCTGCTACTACCCTCAGTCCAACGGATAGGTTGAGGCTGTTAACAAAGTCCTCAAAACCATGCTACAATGTACGGTCAACCAACATAAAAGCAACTGGCATAATACATTGTTTTCAACATTATGGGATTATCACATGGCTATCAAAACTACCACCAGTTTTACACCGTTTCATATTTTCCATGGGATC
>JASDQU011101847.1:14930-27878 GCA_032191745.1 Picea mariana
CCATTAAACAAACTTGGGTCCATTACTCAAACCTCGGGTCTCCAACTTCTCTTGGCCATAACTCTCTAACCGTGAGGAGTTATGTGACGTTCCACATACCACCGGAAATGGAATGACAAGAACTATCCATCTAGGATAGTTTACCTAAAAAATTCATTGTACTTCATCTCATTATTCCACAATTAATCATGGGTTCTCTTACTATGCAAAGTGTCTTCCCTTGAGGGATTTCACCATAAGGGGACCACTTTGGAGTTCATCCATCTTTAATTCTTATCAACGATGAAAAGACAATAATGAGTCATGTTTACATCAAACAATATTGGGTCCATTTCCCAAACCTTTGTGTTGGAGGGGTTTTCTTCAAGGGTTGACATCAATGAAAACCAACTTTAATCAACACCATGTGCATATGAAACTTCTCTGTCATGTTCTATGATAAAGCCTTCTCATGCTTCTTATATGAAAATAATAGTGAGGGGTCCTCCCCTTGCGATGGTAGTCCAATAATTCACACAATAAGATCTATGTCAAGGGAGACCATCCTATTGAGCCATAAGTAACCTTTGTGCATGCAACTCAATAACATATTTTCCCAGCCTTGATCTCTGTGATCCTTCCAAAATGTGGTATGTCGAATAAATTCATGATGCCATCTTTCTCCAACCCTGTTTCCCATGTATGTGGCTATATCATGATAATCTGTGTTTATCCACTGATGTATTTCTTCAAATAATTTCTCGATGATAGCTCTGGTAATTTATTCTTGTCTGTAATATCATGTTCTTCAAACTTTAAATTTGGTATCAATCACGACATATATTCTTCCATGATCACTCCAGGTGGGATTTTTTGCTTCATAAGTGGATACTTAGATTCTTTCGACGGCCTAACTGGCTTCGCTATATCCTTCCTTGGTGGTATGTAATATATTTAAAATGTTATCTATGATGAGGATACCCCTAGGGTTACTTCAACTATAGGTTCTACTACTAAACGAATTCATTATTTCCTTGGTGTTGATGTTGTCTTCGTTGCTCTATTGGGTGGTGTCATCTCTCTCTGCAATAGTCTCCCTATGACTAACACCTACAACTCTACAACACTCTCTCGTCTCTACAAATTCTTCTTGCTCGAATCTTTTTTGAAAATGTAATCGACCATAACCTTTCCTTGCAAAATATTCTCATTCTTTTATAACCCATTGATGGTGGTTAACTTATATTCGCGCCTAAAATTGTGTTTAATCCACTAGTTATTTGTATCCAATATGTGTCTTAACCTTGCATTAAATCTGAATCTTCCGACGGATCTGGATCTAGATCTGTCATTCTATTAGGATATCCTTAGTACTTTCCATTTATTATAATGTGTCTTTATCATTTTGAAATGATGTTTCCTCATAAATGATTTCTCCCATGAGGTTTCCTCTTTCATGCTTTTAATTGTCATATGTGTGATCTCCTCTCTATGCAACTTTCTTCCTCCAATTGTGTTCCTTGTTTCCCGCTTCTTTATTTTTTGTGACATTTTATTTCTTATATTGTTTACTTGCTAATATTACCTCCTTTGAATGTTGATTCACTCTTCAACTTTCTACTTCTTCCGTGAACCGTTTTCTTTATTTTTTTTTCCTTTTGTTTACTTTTCCTTTTTTTTTCTTCCTTTTTCTTTCTTTTTCTACCTTTTTCTTTCATTTTCTATTTACACTATAATACATAGATAAAGTTACTTCCCATTCATGTTAGTGTGCAAAATCATGGCCATCCCTGTACATTTTCATCTGACTCTCGTTAACTATCCCTTCCACGAATTTTCCATCTAACCTCTCCAGCTAAAAAACACCTGCTTCTATCACATATCAGCTTAACCAATGCATATATAGCTTCTATGGATGATTTATAAACTTAGTGTCATAGAGTAATACTAAGTCTTCTGTCTGAAACTTCTTCTACTTGATATGTGTATCATGCCAATATTTCTCGTGTGCTTTGTGTACTCCTTGATGGAAACTTGTGGAAAAATGAGCTTCTTCTAATTCCATCAGTTTTGATAGTCTCTTTTCCATTACGCTAGAATCTATAACCTCTACCATTGAAGCAACATGTAGACTCGGTATAATAAACTCCATAGGAATCAAAACTTATTGACCATACATCAACCTAAATGGACTATGTCCTATTAGCTTCTTGCATGTGGTCATATATGTCCATAACATTGCTAGAATATTCAAGTCCCATTCATCTTGACTTACATTGAAAACATTTATCAGTGCATGTTCCAAGATCTTATTGAAGGATTCTATTGTGTCATTTTCATGAGGATGGTATGGTGTACTCTTGTAATTATGGATATGAAACTCCTTTATTACCATTTGTTGGCGCACAATGGGAAGAATTGAGGTTAATCATTAATCACCAAAAATATCACCCGAAGTACCTATGGGGACTACATGAACTATGTTTCTGCATTCATGGGGGAATATGAGGAATTCATTCCTTATTGTTTAATTAAACTTTAATTATTAGGAAATATACTCTATGTGTGACATTATTGAACTTAACGTGCTTTGATTCATCATTAGATTAAGTGCACAGGATCATAACAACATATGTCAATGACATATTTAGAATGCTAATCATTCACTGTCATTTTGCAGTAGCCACAAATAGTAAACATATCTATACTAACCATCCATCACATGAAACATAAAACACATAAGAAACACATCAAGACACAACTTTTTAATGTGGTTCACCCTAAACTAGGCTATGTCCACAATGATTGGATTCTTATTCATTCATTCATAATATCCATTACATTCATGTGCACTAGGCTCATACATAGATATTCAGTTACAATCCAAACCTTCCTTAGTCATTCTATGTTGTAGTGCACACATACCTCTCGAATGATATTCAACTCACTCAGAACTCTCCTCAAGCTCTATTCTGCAAGTCCTCACTCTTCGCTATCCATCACTCAAGACTCAATACTCTCAAATACTCAACCACTTTCTACCCAAAACCCATTACATATTTATAGTATTATATTAGGGCTAAGCTTCTTACAAAGTGGTTACAAAGTTGAAAAATTGTCACAAAACTTCCTAACTAAATCATGTTTCTTGCAAAGTGACTCCTGATAATGCACTAGTTTCTTTCCATGCATGTTTCTCCTTTTCCAAAATGTCACGTGATCAACTTTTGTGTGATTCCCAAAGCCTTTCCAAAATAGCCTGCTCCAAGACTTGGCGGATCAGAGACAAATTGGAAAGTGTTTTTTTTTTTTTGTATTCTACTTTCCATACTCTTTGTGTGATCTAGGCCAATAAAAACATAGAGAAAACTTGCATTTTCCAAGTAAGCTAACCGATATTTAACCTCATTTGTTTTTGAGATTCATTTATTTTTCAAAAAACGAATCTTGTGTTTGTATGAGTGCACATAAATGGAATCTTTTGGGGTAAGCACATGCTTCAAGTTATATCTCCAACAACAACACCCCAATCCTCCTCCTTTACAATTATAATGCGTTTTTCACTAGCTCACTCACTTGTTTAAATTATTCTTTATGAAATAATAGGCCTTGAGTTAAAGTCTCTTCTTTAAGTTATTTTTTGAAAAATTTCATGCATTTTTTTTAAAGTGCATTTCACTTAAATTATAAAAGTGAATCACTATAATTACCTTTAATATTTAATTTTTAGTTTCTAAAGTGGGTCACTTCATAATGTAACTTAGTTGTAAAATTGAGCTTATAGGAAAAGTTAGATAAGGAGGGGAATTTTGTGTATCCATCACAGCGTGGACCAACTTCTACTTTCCACATGGCTCATTGGTTACCATTTATGCCTTTTCTTAAAAATGTCATAACTTTCACATCCAAATTATGTCTTCAATGCTGTTTTTTTTAAACAACATATTTTTTTGAGATATTTTCATCTAGGTATTTAGTTTCATATTTTGAATCCATATTATTTGCATATTTTAATATGGATTCACCAAGTGATGTTTTTTTTACCAATACCAACTATTTATCATTGAAATTTCATATGGAGGATGTACTAAGAGGTAAAGGATTGTACCAGATTACATTAGGAATAGAACAAGCCCACTATGATAATCTAAATAAATCCAAATGGGATAATAATGATGATGAAGCATGCAAAATAATTAGAATGTCCATCTCTCCTAATTTAATGTTTCACCTTAAAGGAATTGATGGCCTAAATAAATCTTGGGAAAATCTTGAAGTTGTGTTTGGTAAACACAATGTGATTTGAGCCCAATTTATTGAAAATTGGTTAATGACCTTAAGTACCACTGATTTTTGTTGTATTGAATATTATTTATCTAAGTTCCAAACACTTAGACTTTTATGTAAAGACTATCAAAGGGATGTGAAGGATCAAATATGCATATATGTTATTCTTTCCAATCATTATAGTGCATATCATGTCTTTGTATCTACCTTTTATGCAATGAAAGAATATATAGGGAGTTCTTACCGAACTCCCACTCTTGAGTCCTTTTGTGATTCTATGATTAGAGAGAAAGATAATATTTTTACACTATGGAGTCATCAATACTGTAGGTACATCTAACACAACTTAGTTTCCCAGCAAAAAGATAAATCTAAGAATCACAAGAAGAAAAATCCTCACCACAATAACAAGAAAAGCAAGGGTCCAAAACCATCTCAACAAACTCTTACTTCCAATGGTGACAAAGGAGTGAAATAAAAAAGTACTAAGATTGACAAACATTGCAACTTTTGTGGTTGAGATGGCCATGTGGAGTCTAAATATTTTAAAAATATGGAAGCCTTAGAAGCAACGATGAAGAAGTAGAACATTAATATCGAGTCTTCTTATTTTAACTCTTATTCTCATGGACATGCAATCTTTTTTTTTTTTATATCCAATGCAACTTCTACTTTTTCTTTTGATGAGTGGCTTATTGATTCTGTAACATCTTATCATATGTATAAGGATAAAACCATTTATTCTTCTCTTAATGAATGTGACACCAAACAAATACTTGTCAGTGATGATATATCTCTTAGTGTTGTAGAGTATGGAATAGTTTAGGTAGATAATGGTCATCTCAATGATGTCTTATGTGTTCCATGTCTTTCCTGAAAACTTATATTAATGTATCATATGACTCATTCTAGTGAAGGAAAAATCATATAGTTTTCACCTCACCAAGTTGTAATCATGGATTTAAAATATCCTAAGAATTTCCTAGCAATTGGAATTGTTGATGATATTATGAAGTTGTACAAATTTGATAACTTTGGGTCATTATATTTTCCATCATTTTGTTTTTCTCATGGTGATTACTTGAGGAAACTTTGACATGGGTGGTTTGTTCATCTAAACTATTTCTCATTGTAGAAACTATGTAGTCAACATATGGTGACTGGACTTCCTCTCGTTTCTTGTAGAGATGGTTTTTTTGTTGGTTTTTCTCTCGATAAACATCATTGGGACAATTTTGACAAACCTTCTTTTGGTATTTCTCAACCCCTTTGTATCTTGTTCACAATGATTTTTTTGTCCCCTTTATTATCCTTATTTATCTAAGTGTTATTACTTCTTAAATTTCATTAATGACTTCTACAGATGCACTTGGGTTTACTTCTTGAAAAATAAGAGTGAAGTTTTTGACAAGATTTTGGTCTACAAGGCCTTTGTAGAAAAACAATTTGGACATCAAATTTAAAATTTAAAAAGAGATAATGGAGGGAAATATGTGAACAAAAAATTACAATTTATTTCATTGCACAAGGAATTCAAATGCAACATATTGTTCCATATACACCACATTGAAATGGTGTTTCCGAGAGAAACAATCACACATTAAAAGAAATGGCTAATTGTATGATCCAATCTAAAATATTAAGTCTTGATTATTGTGAAGAAGCCATTAATTGTGAAATTACATAGTAAAATTTACTCCCACAAAGGATTTAAAAAATATAACACCAAAATAAGTATAGACTAAAATTAATCCATATGCAAGCTACTTATGTGTATTTGGTAGTATATCATGAGCTCACATTATTGATGAGAAAGGGAAAGTGTTACAACCTAATAGTGATAAGTTCATTTTTGTTGTATATTTTAAAGATGTTAAAGGATACCAACTTCTTCAACCTCATTCCAATGAAATTAATATTATAATAAGACATGTTAAATTTTATTAAAATCCCTTGGCTTACTAGCCTAATTCAATGTTGTGCCAAATTCGTCCTGAGCTCCACCTTCGATGTTTGTGCCATCTTCTATTTCTATTTTGGTTTCTTCTTCAGATGATGGAAATGAGGATGAAAATCCACCTCTTCCTACTCACCTTCCTCTAGATGAATCCATTGAACATGAACTTACAATAGTACCACAACTTCCCATATGGGCCCATTCAACTAGAGAAGCAGTTGGTGATCTCATCGGTGAATGTAAAAATTAGCGTCATACATGTTTAGATTTCTAGTGGGCCTCTTCTATTTTACCTCAATTTTCAAAGACTCATGATGTAGACATATTTGTAGAAGATTCAAGACATCCATATTGGGGCACATAAATGAATGAAGAGTATCTCTCTTTAATGGTGAACAATAATTTGGATCTTGTACCTCTTCTAAAAGGAAGAGAACTTTTGAGATATAAATGGGTGTATAGAACTAACCATGCATTAGGTGGAAGTGTTTAAAGACACAAGGCTTATTGGTTTCCAAAGGTTTCTCTCAAGTTGAAGGAATTGACTATAATGAAACATTTTCACCTGTAGCCAAAATGAATTTTTCCCACCTTTTTCTAGCCCTTGCTACCTCATATAAATGCGAGGTCCATCAAATGGATGTTAAATATGCCTTCTTGAATGAGCATTTTCAAGAATAAATATACATAGAAAAACCTCATGAATATGTCCAAAATGAATCCATCCTTGTTTGTCACCTTAATAAATCTCTGTATGGTCTTAAGAAAGCTTCTGAAGCTTGGTATGCCAAAATGGACAACTTTCTTATTGACATCAAATTTTCTAGACAAAATTCTAAACCTAATTTCTATACCAAAAAAGTAGGAATCAATATCATAATCTATGTTATTTATGTTTATGGACTTATCCTCATTGGTAATGACCCCAAAGTTTTAACCCCTGTGAAATATATCCTTCAAAATAATTTTGACATGACAGACTTAGTCCATTTTCGTTATTTCCTTGGCCTCCAATTTTTTCAAACCAAGGAAGGAATTTCTATTGCCCAGTCTAAATATGATTGTGACCTTATTTATTTATTTCACTTATATGATTCTAAACTATCCCCTTATACCTTCTAGTCTAGAGTCAGACTTGATGCCACTTGTACAACTCCCAAAGATGATGCCACATTGTACTATTAGTTAGTTGGTATAATCTTGTATTTGAATCATACTCATCCTGATATTTCATTTTATGTTGGTCTTATTGCATTGTATATTCAAACACCCCTAGAAAGACATTGGAAAGTATAAAAACGAATACTTCGATATGTTAGTTTGGGATACATAACAGTCTAGGGGGGACTCCTTTGTTGGTTGGTTTCACTGATTCAAATTGGGCCGATGACCCTAATGATCCAAAGTATACTTCGAGTTATGTTTTAAGCCTTGGTTCTGGACCTGTAACTTGGGCTTGTAAGAAACGAAAAGCTCTTACTCCTTCATCCATGGAACCAGAGTACCAAGAAATGATTAATGCAATTCAATAAGCCTTATGGCCTTGAAAAATACTTTCAGAGTTTGGATTCCAGTAGTAGCATCCTGCCACCTTCTAGCATGACAATCGGATTGTCATCAATCTCTTCAAATATAAAGTTCAACATCAATTCAACAAATACATCATGATACACACGCACTTCATAAAAAATATCATTCACGATCTATTTATTAAATTTAGTTTTTTCCCTACAAAATATCAAGTTGCGGACATTTTCGCAAAGTCTCTTACAAAAGAAAAGTTTTCCAAACTTCGATGTATGTTAGGAGTTCAAGAAGTTTTCATTAAGGAGGGATAGGCTCTAATTCCTCATTCCTTCCCTTATCATTTCCCCTTTGTAAATATTTCAATCCTTTCATAAGTTGCTTCTAAGGGGGGATGTTAGGATATTTAAACACTTTGGAATTAGGTAATATAAACTTGGTCTAAAGTGTCTTTAGGTAAAAGTATGTTTATTAGTGTGTTTCTTTAGTGTACGATAGTATACATTTGTAGTTATGTAATCATATGGTCACAATAAGTTCTAGACATAGAGTGAATTAATGGCTCATATTCTCCTCGATCTTGATGGATACATTCATTCATGGATTAACACCTGATTTATCTATGGTCTCTATTTAAATAGCGTGGAGGGTAATTTTTTGATGATCGATTGTGAGAAGCTCTCTTGTAAAATATTTTTCTTTTTCATTAATATATTTCCTCAAATAGCCATGTTGGCTAGGGTCGTGGATTTTTTCCCACTTCAATGGTTTTAAACACTTAAAAACATTAGCTTGTTGATATTTTATCTAGTTGCATGAGTGGTTACTGAAGGTGTTCATCCTCTATTCAAATACACTATTTTTTCAAGAGAATCACATATCTACTTGTTGATGTTTAGATTTCTTACAATATCAACAACAACCTCATGAGGATAAATCCCTTGCATTTTTAAAGAGATGGTACTCCTCTATGTTTGTTTGAAAGATTTAATTGATGTTCTTGCACTAGAATGTAAAATGGGAGAATTCTATGAAGCAAACCCCAAATCTTTACTGCTTTAGTTTTTTTATAAAATGTTTCTTGATAACCAAATTTCTTCTTGAGTGCAACATTTTCCTGGAAATGGACAAAATAGATTCTAAATAGTAAAAATATAAATAAAGGATTCAATTTCAAAATAAATATATGATAATATTAATTATAACATCCCTATGAAAACACATGCAAGAAAAAGATGAAATCGTATTTTCTCACAAGAAAAATAGTTAAATGGTTTTGTTCACTTCAAAGAACTTTAGGTGAGTATTTCATTTAATAGTAAAAAAGAATATGATGAGAGCACTCCAAAAATATCATACTAAAAAATATCAAAGTATGAGAAATAATTAAATTTATTCCCTAAAATAGTTCTTTGGGGAGTTCAATACATAAAATATATTTCACATTACAAATATTTTCAGTCAACTGATTGATTAGTGCTCAGAAATAAAGTTTTCCAAATGCAAGAAATAAACCTCCATGAATCAATTAGATAACCTTGGATTACATTATTAGTCATATATATGGATGTAAAATACTCCCATTGATATTTTAGGCAAAGTCCTGGAAGAATAAAAGAAAAACACTCAAAAATTGGGTGTTATGCTCAGTATCAGACATACAAATACAAAGTCTTGAGAAAAATCATGTAGAAGAAGAAGACGAAATAAAATGGAGATCTATATTTGTAGATGAGAAATTAGGTTGAATAATGAAGGTTTAACAATTCTATTTTGAAAATATCACACTTCTTTGATGGTTCTCTCCTTATTTTAAATCTACTCACAATGCTTCTTTGAATTTTTTCTCCCTAGTAGTTGGGGTTTCTATTCTTCTAGAATTTTCCCACGTGATTTTTTTTGGAATAAAGAGTAAATTTTTTTAATTAATGATTGAATGAATACTTATCTTAATTTATATAAATTTCATGGAAAATTTCAATAATTTAAGCCTATCTCACTATTTTCCTTTTCAAATTACCTTTCCAACAAGGTCTCTTTTTCCCAAAATGGAAAATCAAAACTCTAGATATGAGCTCAAGAAGTTTGTTGCTCAAGAATCGTTGATCTAGTTCATGGGTAAATATTGTCCCTTGATTTGATTAAACCTTTATTAATCCCACATCCATTTGGTTAGGAAAAAATTTGGTGTTTATAATTAATATACCTCCCTTACCATTCATGTGTGAAATATATGAACTTATGGAAGCCTTAGTGTAGTTGTCGTGCCTTAGAAAAATCCATGCCTTGGTAAAATTTTGGTCACCCAATCATCACCTAATCACTTCCTATTAAGCATATGAATTCTTGACACATCATGTCCAATGACCACCTAGTCACCTACCATGTATCTCAATATAATAGGATTCCATGTGTCTCAATGTAATAGCCTGAATATTGAAGAGGAATGAAACTTGGGAAAATAAACTAAGTAAGGGAGAGTAGGACAAGGGAGGAATATGGGAAAGGGAGTGGAGTTTCAAAGGGAAGGAATATGAATATAGGGATGATTGGAAATGGGATATCGAGATCAACATGAGTGGAAAGGGGAGATGAGTATCAGGACTAGAGTGTGGCAGGGAAGGAGGGAATGGAGTCCTGACTCCCACGAAGCACAAAAATGATTAAGTATGAGAAGAGAAGTGAATGGAAAATAGATTTATAGAAAAAGGAAATTTAATATGAAAAATAACTAAGTGTTGCACATGGAAGAAGTGGGGAAGAGGAGAGGAACACTTTTGCAATTTCTTGGTCGAGTGGTTGGACAAAACTATGAGTATTTCGATAAGATAAAATTGGATTTTTATTTCATAAAATGTGGGATGAAACTAAGACTGCGGTCTATGCCATGAGATGATGAAAATACATAAATTTATCGTTCTGTTATCATTTTTCTTTATTATTCCAGAGAGAAAAAAATCAAGGTGATCAATTTTTTTTATCAACAACTATCTCCAGCTATGGCACACCAACCCCATGAGGGTTGCTAAGAACACCAAAATCAGACCATCTACCTTATCCTTTCGGCCATGGATTCATATGAAAACATTATCTCCATATATCAAATGTTTTTTTATGTAAAAATTTGATCGAAGAAACAAACTCTGTACAAACAAGATCTACCTACCCTAAACTACATGGAGAAAAGGGACACTTTTCAAGTGTAAATAGATGGACATTATCTCCATATAGAAAATGTTTTATTATGAAAAAGTCTAACCCAAGAAATAAAATATGCACAAGAAATATCTACCTACCATATCCTACATGGAGTAAAGTGCCACTTTTCAAGTGTAAGTAGATTTTCAATGGAGCCATTCAAGCATCCAATTGATTTATGGAATGAACTACAAAATTGTGGAACATATCGAGGCTGCTATAAAGGTGTTAATATCATTCCCAAAGTGTACTATAAAATGAAGCCATATGTTCCTAACATATGATTGCATCACTTCATGTACAATGTATTAGAACCATGATTCAATAAGATCAACTCTCGATTGCTCATGAGTGTTGCTCTCTTTGGTTGGATGAGAAGTTTCCCATTTGAAAATATTTTTATATTTCTCCTTATCCCCAACCACATCCAAGATTATTGATTCATTGTAAATTTCCTGAAATCATTTGTCCTTCATGCAATGGAAATCTTTCACATCATTATTTTGAATATTAATTTCTTCCACCAATTCTTCTTTTTGCCAATGTTCTTGTGAATTTTCATGATCAATATGTGTCCATTGAAACGTTGTTGTAACATTTTCCACATGATCATGTTGGATGAGATCTTGTTGGGAATTCGGTGGAGAATCCTCAATTTTATTCTCAAACTTTTTGCCCAAAATATCCTCATATGGAGTTGTGCTAGGAACCAACAACCCTCCTTTTTCTCATATTTCTTGCTTGAAAATCCCTCACCCAATAAAATGGATCCCCTTTGTTCTTTCTTGAAATATCCTTGGATTTAACTTTCCTTAACGATTGACCATAATTTTTAGAGATCTCTTTCCCTAATAAAATCTAGTTCAATTTCCTTGGTTTTTTTGAGACTGCATTTTGATTTTGGAAAATGAAGAAAAAATTTGAAGAAAAGTTTCAATTTTTGGACGATTTAGTATAATATCCTCTCGTGTACACCATAAGAGTTCCCATAAACTCTTCTAGTGTACACTAGAGGAGTTATCTTCAACTGATCTAGTACTCACCAAATCACTTTCCTTAAATTTTCCCAAAATGCCAAGTTTCTTTCCACGTGACTTTATGCCAACTCCTCCAGTTTAACCAGAGGAGTTTGTATAAAATCCTTTGGTCAAACCCAAGGAGTTCCTATCCTACCCTCTGATGAGGACTGATATACTTTGTATCAATGCCTCTGGCATACACCATATACTTTTCCATGGATTTCTTCGATGTATATCAGAGTACTTCCCACTAAAACTGTTGACATGAACCTTTTCCCCTCATATGATAACATTTATGATGCCCAAGGCCTATAAAAGGGTTCAGTCACCATTTTTTTATTCACCATTGTTCACCGATCACTCAAAAAGAGAGAGAGGAAGAACCATAATGAGTGCATCGTCGAATTGTTGAAGGAATGAAAGCATTAAATCGTTAAATCACCCAAGTCCACATGTCAATTAACCACCAGGTATGTACCACCCATGCTTCCCCCATATTGTAAATATAATTATGTTATTGCTAAAATAATATGGACATGTGTGTTATGTGTGGATTTTGGAAAATGATTAACCTTTACTAAATAAGGTGATATAAATAATTTTGTCACTAAATAAAAAGGAAATTGTTGAACAACTTATGAAGGTGCTTCCAATGCATGCGAGGGGATGATGAGGGGAACCGGTAATGGTTGAGATGACCCATGCCAGACTAGTACTCTATTGGATTTAACATGTTCATACCAAGAATAGTCCTCTGTCCTAGAGAATTAAATTACTAGTCAAGATGGTAGTTGGGAAGTATTTTTCAAGAGTCAATGAGGAGATGGGAAAAGTAAGCCATTTGGAAACTTCTTGATATGACCCATGAATTGGGAAATGGACCTATGAAATCTTGTTGTGGAAGGTAAGAAAAGGAGGAAAATCATGGGAAGAAGGTAGAGGATGGACACAAATGGGTCCAATTGTAACGAACCTCCTTGTTAC
>JASDQU011101847.1:30734-42561 GCA_032191745.1 Picea mariana
TTATCTATGTGCAAGATACCGATCCAAAATATAATTTTCTAATGAATCTGACATTGTGTTGAGTTCTCTCGGTATATCTATGTATTGTATAAATTCAAACACTCTTTCGAGATGACAAAATTTTATGTGGAGGCATAATAGGAGAGGGTTGCAAACGATGTAAACTCGATTAAGCTGAGAAACCATGAGTTGAGAATCTATGTTGATGATCATATGAGATATACCTAGAGAGGAGGCTTCGGTTGAAAGTCCGATGACAACATGATATTCTGCCATGTTATTGGTTGTCGATCCTAGGAAAATTCCTCCTGAACTCATCAACTCATCAGAGTGGTAAATGACCCAAGATGCAGAAGCAATGTTTTGGATGGGCCGACTAGCGCCATTTCCAAACCTAACAAAGATGGGAAAGGGAGATGTCATCTGCGCACGCAATCACAAGACAAAGTATAAGCGGCTAAAACAAAACTCATACACACAAGATAAAAGACACACCAAATAAAAAATATATAGTACAATAATGTAAAAAGCACACATACGAGATGTTCTATGCATAGTACCTCTTGAGGTAAAGACCATTTCGGGGCTCACTGAGAGATATTCCGTCGTAGTCAACTAACTCGTAGGCACCACTATGTAATACATGTTTTACAATATAGGGTCCATTCCACATAGGTTCTAACTTTCTTGTCCCTAGCTTATCATGATCTTGGTCATAAACAAGGATTAGGTATCCTTCTTCAAAAGTATGAGGTTGAACAGATTTTTCATATTGACTCTTCATTCTTTTTTGATGCATCTCATTGACGAGAGAAGCATCGCGACATGTTTCTTCCAACTTCATTAAATATAGGAATCGTTCCTCTTCAACATAGGTGTGTGGCAGAAGTTTTATGTTGAGTTTCAATGAATGGATCTCACACTCGATTGGTAACATTGCTTCTATGCCATATACCAAATGGAATAGAGTGAATCTAGTTGCAGTTTTCATTAAGGTGTGGTAAGTCCATAGGGCGGAGAAAATTTGTAAGTGCCAAGAGCTTTTGTTTTTCCCCACCATGCATTGAAGCATGGTCTTAAGGAATTTGTTGATAGCTTCAACTTTCTCGTTGGCTTGAGGATAGTAGGGGGATGAGTTTTCATGGAGAAAACCCAACTTGACATGCAACTCACTCATCATCTAGTTTTGAAAATATGAGACATGATGAATTAAAATGGCTTGTGGGACACCAAATCGAGTGATGATGTGGTTAAAAAAAAAGAGAGTTGCAGTACAAACATGGTTAAGAAATGTGGGATAGCCTCAGCCCATTAGTGAAATAATCAATGACAACAATGATATAATCGTGCCCCCCAGCTGAGGTAGGTTTACATTGCATAAAATAAATGCCCCATTTAGAGAAGGGGTCAATGGAAACAATGGGATGCAACAGAGAAGGGTGGGAGAGTTCCTTTTTGTGATAAACTTGACAAGGTGGGCATTGTTTGACAGCCTGAATACAATATTTGAATATGGAAGGCAAACAATAACTGACATGCAAGATTTTTTGGGCTGTAGCCATCCCAGAAAGATGACCACCACAAGCTCCAAGGTGGTAGTCATTCAAAGAGTGTTCAGCCTCATCATGGGTTAAACAACCTCATAGGATAATATCAATACCACGGTGATACAAAGTGTCACCGATGATAAGTTAGCATTTAGAATGGTGGCGAATACGGGGACGTCTTCATGGGAAATGTCGAGATGGAAACGTTGGGTTTGAAGATAGAGAATAATATATCCATACCAAGGGTCTGATGTGATAATGAGGAAGAAAGATTCATTGGGAAGAGAATCACTAGGCTCAGTATCTTCATTAGCAAGGGGAATATCGCAAATGAGTTCCACAAAAACCAATGATTTTTTAGCTTTTGATTTGGAAAACTTGAGATTGAATTCTTGAAGAATAACAATCCATTTGGAATATTTTCCCCCAAGGACTTGACATGTAAGGATATGGTACATGGGGTTTGATTCTGCAATGACTGTGGTAGTGCATAATAGGATGTAATAGCGAAACCTATGGATGACAATGACGACTGCCAGAGCCAACTTCTCAATGTGTGAATATCGAATCTCGGGACTAAAAGACTCTTGCTCAGATAGTAGATCACTTGTTCATTACTTCTAGGATCCTCTTGAACTAACACCATAGCAATAGTGGAATTAGAGGTAGCCAAATAAAGGATATAGTCTCGAGAAAAATTCAAAGGATGCAAGAGAGGTGAATGGGTTAATGTGTGCTTAAGAGCATCAAAAGAGCATTGATCAATGTCATCCGAGATGAAGGGAGTGTATTTCTGCAACAATCTCATAAATCCTTTAGTGATTTCGACGTAATCACATATGAAATGACAAAGAAAGTTTTTTTTCCCTTGCATACTTTGTAGGTGGGTTAGATTGTTGGGAGGGGGTAGAGCAATAATAGCTTTGACTTTCAAGGGATCCACCCTAATCCCGTCTTTGGAGACAATGAATCCGAGGAGTCGACTTGATTTGATAGAAAATATACACATTTGAGGGTTCAAACGGATATGGTAAAACTGACATCTAAGCAAAATGGCCCGTAAACGACCAATATGGTCTTGTCAAGTAGACGAATGAGCATGTAAATCATCGAGGTAAAGCTCCACAATATGTTTTATATTGTGAAAAGCATACGACATGGCCCGTTGGAAAGTAGCACTAAAATTTTTAATGCCAAAGGGTAGCTTTCAATAAGAGAATGTCCCCCAAGGGAAGATGAAGGTTGTCTTATGATGATCAGCTGGTATAATATCGATCTGGTTATACCTTGAGAATCCATCCATGAAATAAAATATAATGTTTTCAATGCAATTATCGATGATTTGGTCAATAAAGGGTGTAGGGTAATTGTCTTTTGTACAAGCCTTGTTGAGATCCCTATAATCGACACAAACACGAATGGTTCCTTGTTTTTTAGCAGTTGAAACGATGTTAGAAACCCATTCCGTCAAGGGGACAGGATAGATAAAGCTAGACTTCAACAATTTTTCAACTTCTGCCTTTATGGCCGCAGTTTTCTTAGGATGAACCAGGTGAAATTACGATTACTAAACAATGTCTGGTTGAAATAAAGATAGGAGGTTATAAAGATGAAATCCTATGTGATGTAATTCCTATGGACATATGCCATATTCTGTTGGGAAGACGATGGAAGTTTGATAGAATTTTCATTCATGATGGGAGGAAAAATACATATACATTAGAGAGGAATGGTAGAACACATATGTTGCTGCCAATAGAAGAGAAGAAAGTGAAAGAGGAGGCTAGCACCAACATACTTCTCATGAGTGGGAAGGAACTCCTGAAAGAAGTCAAGGAAGAACAGGAGATGTAGTTTGTTGTTGTAAGGAAAATCAAAGTTATACCTACAAGTAAATCAATGGATGATTTACCTGAGGAAGATCAAGAGCTATTGGATAATTTTGGTGATATAGTGGTGGATGAGCTGCAAAACTCATTACCACCCATGACGAGTATCATTCATCATATAGACTTGATACCAGGAGAAATTCTATCGAACAAAGAAACATACAAATTAACACCTCGTGAGAATGAAGAGGTGAAGAGCCAAGTCCAAGAGTTTCTAGACAAGGGTTTGGTCAGAGAGAGTTTGAGCCCATGTGCAACACCAACCATGTTAATTCCAAAGGAGGATGGAGGATGGAGAATGTGTAAAGACTCAATATTCATTTACAATATCACCATCAAGTATATATTTCCTTTACCAAGAATGGATGATTTAATGGATTTCTTAAGAGGAGCAAACTTTTTTCTCTAAGATAGATTTGAAAAGTGGATATTACCAGATCAGGATGAGAGAAGGTGATGAATGGAAAACAACCTTTAAAACAAATGAAGGTTTGTATGAGTGGATTGTTATTCCATTTGGCTTAACAAATGTCCCAGGCACTTTAATGAGGCTGATCAATGAAATTCTGAGAGATTTCATTGGCAAATTTGTAGTTGTATATCTGGATGATATATTGATCTTTAGCAGGACTAAATAGCATCATTTGAGGCACCTAACATTAGTGATGAGGAGGCTACATCAAAAGAAGTTATTGATAAATCTGAAGAAGTCCTCTTTTATGAAGATAGAACTCATTTACTTGGGTTTTGTGATCTCTTCAAATCAATTGAATATGGATTCAGAGAAGGTGAAAGTGATCAGAGGATGTTCATCACCAAGAAGCATGTTTGAGGTAAGGATCTTTCATGGATTAGAAAGTTTCTATAGAAAGTTAATTAGAGACTTGTGAAGAAGAAGAACAAGTCATTTAGATGGATAGAGGAAGCCGATATGAGCTTCAATATACTGAAGGAGAAGATAACAGAATGACCGATTATGGTCTTGCCGAATTTTGAAAAGACATTTTAGGTAAGATGTGATGCAAGTGGAGTTGCAATAGGAGCATTTTTGAGTCAAGATAATAGACCTGTTGCCTATTTCAGTGAGAAGCTGAATGAGACCAAGAGGAAGTACTCCACATATGGCAAGGAGTTTTATGCCATAATTCAATCCTTGAAGAAATGGAGGCATCATCATGTCCCACAAGAATTTGTCTTGTATAGTGATAACGAAGCTTTACAATTCATAACTAGACAAGAAAAATTGAATCAGAGGCATGCAAAATGGGTTGAAATTATGAAAAATTTTACTTTTGTCATAAAACATATTGTTGGGAATCCTAACAAGGTTGTTGATGCATTAAGCAGGATATGTTTAATTCTATAGGAATTCCAGGTGAAGACCTTGGGGTTCGAACACCTTAAGGATATGTATTACGATGATACAGACTTCAAGGAAGCATATGAATCATGTAAAAACCCTGTGTTGAGAGATAGAAGTCAATGGACAGAGTACATGATTCAAGAAAGACTGTTGTTCATAGGAAATCAGTTGTGCATACCAAAATGCTCAATGAGGGATAATCTTCTGAAGGAGAAGCATAGTGGAGGATTGGTTGGACATTTCGGCCATGATAAAACATTTGCACAATTGAGAATTTCATACTATTGGCCAGGTATGAGAACATAGGTGATAAAATTTGTGAACAGATGTAGAATCTTCCAACATGCAAAGGGGAAAAGATAGAACATTGGATTGTATCAACCATTTCCAATACCAGAGAGGCCTTAGGATGCAATAAGCATGGATTTTGTGTTGGGGTTGCCAAGAACACAAAGGGGATTCGATTCCATATTTGTGGTGGTGGATAGGTTTTCAAAGATGGCACATTTCATCCCATGCCAGAAGACCATTGATGCAACACATGTTGCAAATCTATTTTTCAAGGATGTGGTAAGACTTCACGGCCTACCCAGGAGCATTGTCTCAGAAAGAGACACAAAATTTGTTGGTCACTTTTGGAGGACGTTGTGGAAGAATATGGGGACATATTTTTCCTTCAGCTCAGCTTGTCACCCTCAAAAATATGGGCAAACTGAGGTGGTAAACAAAAGTTTAGGAAATTTATTGAGTTTAGTCACTGAGCATCATAATCAGTGGTATTAGATTCTAACACAAGAAGAATTTGCATACAATGACTCAACAAAAAGGAGAACTAGAAAGAGCCCATTCCAAATACTATATGGAATGAAACCAAGGGGAGTATCTGAGTTGAGAGACTTAGAACAAGGTGAGATCAGGAGCGTTGGAGCAGAAGATTTTGCTGTTGAAATGCAGAAAATCCATAGCCAGATCAGAGGACAGTTGTAGAGTTCTAACTAGAAATACAAGGACAAAGCTTATCAACACCGCAGGGAACTTCAATTTGAGGTAGGGGATCAGGTTTTGGCACATCTTAGGAAGGAAAGGTTCCCTAGGGTAACATATAACAAGTTAAGGATGAAGAATATAGGAACATGTAAGATCTTGAGGAAGTTTGATGCAAACGCCTATGATATTGAGTTTCCATATGGTGTGGGCATATCACCCATATTCAATGTTTCGGACTTGTATCCTTACAGAAAAGATGACACAGAGGGATCATAAGAGCAAGAAAATATTCAGTGCGAGAAACAAATGCCTATAGCAAAAAGACCACAGATGGAGAAAATCGTTGATCAGAGGATTGGGAAGAAGACTAGAAGGAAGACCTATTTTGAGTATCTGGTCTAATGGAAGGGAAAACCAATAGAATATGCCACTTGGGAAAATGAATCTTCCATCCATAAGCACGGAAGGTCAGTGCAGGAGCTCATGGACAGGAGCCCATGAATTTTTGTCAAGGGGAGTATGATGTAGGAGCATCGTTGGCAAGCGCATGTAGCAAGAGCTATCAACATCTGGGAATATATATGGGAGCTCCACGCTGGGAGTCACAACAGATATTTTGAAGACTGCCTTAAATCAACGTCGGATTTTACCTTTCGAGGCATGCTTGAACCCAGTGTCGAAATTACCCTTTGAGGAACGTTTGGATAATCGCAAGTAGAGCGGGAGTTTCCATTACGTCTTTGGAATGTGACTGGTCTAGATACTCGTTAGGTTAACTTATAGAGTAGAAAAATAGATAGGGGGAAACCTAAGAGCCCTCTAAGATAGATAGAGGTTTTGTATGCCCAAATGAGTGGGTTAGCAAGTAGATTTGAAAGTTGCAAGTTAGTGGGGTTTTTTTCAGTTTTCGTTTTGATCACAGTCGTAACCATTTTTTCACTTATGAATATAACAGAGGGAAAATTAACCCAATGCATGGAATGAACATTGTTTGCAATTCTTTGTTACTGTGTTTCCACGAATGAATGAATGAATTCGTTATGAGAAAATGGAATTGTGAATGCTAAGTTAAGTTTCAATTGTTTCTCTTATGCTAGAGTGCTGCGAGGTGTGCACAAAAAAATCAAGGAGTGCATTAACGGGGTCTATCACGATTCTGAAGCTCAGAAGAGATAACAAGAAACTTTTACCTTTGTAAGGAGTGCAAAGAGATTGGTGCAAGACGTGCACAATCGTCCGCAAGGGTTCAAAACTTTGCGTAAAGATTTGGTGCAAGGTGTGCACAAACCTGAGATTCGATTAAGTATCGAAGAGACTTTGCAAGGAATCGAAGAATCAGAGGAAAAAAACACTGGAAGGGAAAGGGGAAATTATCTTTGGGAAATCCTTCGAATTTTGAGTTATCGAAATCCCTTGAGGGAAAGGAGTGTGCAGGAGGTCGAAGTCTCCAGAAGACCAATCTTAGGAGAGTTGGCATCAAGACATTTGGCTGGGACTCATTAAGGACCTAAAAGGATGGTGGAGAGCCTTTGAGGAGTGAAATGTCGATTCAACCTGAATCGTCAGATCAGGGGAGTTGTGGGCCGTTGATTTGCAGTGAAGAGGTATTTAGTGATTTCGGCAATCGGGAGTGTGAAGGAGTCGCAGTCCGGGATCCCCGATCTAGGAAATCCCGATAAGATTAGGACTGTCATATCCTCATAGGTTTAGGACCGTCGATATGAGGCGAGGAGATATCACGATTTCAGTGATCGGGACTACGGAGGGAGTCACCTTACAAATCCCTGATACACAAAATTTCGATGCGTTCGGAGGTGGGGCCCAACATTCAGTGAAGGTTCACATCAGTGGAGGAGCTTAAGAACCGTCATCCTTTTTGGGGTTTTAGGACTTGGAGGAGTAGGGGAGTTGTTGCACCAAAAACCCCGAAGTCGTGAAACGTGACGTGCCTTTTGGGATAAGCCTATGGTCATGCCTACGGTCGCGTGGAGTAGAGGCTCATGCCTAGTGCTGGTTTGCACAGGAAAAACATAGACAAGGACCTGTGGAGTTAGTGTTAAAGGTTTCAGTTTGGAACCAGGAGAGCTATTTCGACTCTTGAATCAAAGATCCCGATCGGGAGGTCATGCAATCCTTAGGAGATATAGGGGGTCTGCATCACACGACATAGATAACATCTTTATAATAAGTTCATATGTGTACAAATGTTTCCTTTATATAGTAAAGACATATATACCTAACATAAGTTTAGGGTTAGTGTTTATGTATCTTATTGTTATAAACATGAGTTTCCTCCCTATCTTATATATACCATAACTTATCATTTATCAATATAACAATCAACTTCAAGATTTTATTCATGGAGATTTGTTCCTTCATTTACTTGAATTAGTAAGTGCTAGCCAACCATTAGGTGTGCTGCAAGTATCCCAACCATTATTGTCATTGTTATATTATTTTCAATTTATGCAAGTGTGATCCCATTTGGGTACTAGGGATGTAACAAATGGTATCAAAGCTTCAATCAATCTTTGTTGGTGTTTTTTTGTTAGTTCTTAAAAATAAAAGAGAGAAGAAAATGACAATCAATTACTATCATTTCACCGATTGGGGTTGAGTTTCAAGAGCGCTTCCATATCTTTATCAATGAAAAGAGAGAGACATTCTAGCTACAATTGAAGGCAAAAGGGTATGTGGATTGCATAAACCTAAAATATTATGGAATCCACATACCCTTTTCCATAGAATATACTAACTAGATCCAAAAACCAAAGACATGAAATATGGCACTACACATATAATATATTAGGAAAGAAAAAACAAGCTACATGAAATTTCGACATTTGAACAAAAATTTACAAGTTAAATGAGTACATCAATAAAAAGAAAATACTAACCTTGCAAGCTCAAAATCCGAGCTATGTAGATCGAGAATTGGATTTGTTCAATCGGTTGGTAATGGAAAAAATAAAAAGCTCAAACAAAAGCCAAGAACAGTGTTGCAACTATAGCAATTGTCTCGCAAAGTCTCTTAAAGTCAGGTATATATAGATCAACTAGTCAACTAGCCGTTAACACTGACCAATGAGATAAGAAAAATTTTCGTGGTAATAGCAATGAAATTTCGTGGCAATAGGGACAAAAATACCGACCAAGTTAAAAAAACCTATTCGTGGCTATATCGACGAACTTTCATGGCAATATCGACGAAAATCCCACCCTATTTAAAAACAACATGAAAATAATGGAAACATAGAAAAAATTCATGGAATAATCCGCCCACATGTAGTAGTGTCTTGTACAGAAACAAAAATTATGTACCCAATTCTAAAGAATTGAAGAATATGATATTGAGGGAAATGGATAGTGTACCTTATGTTGGACACTCAGGATATCAGAAAATGATTGCAGTTGTCAAGTTCCAATATTATTGGCCAGGCAAGAAGAAAGAAATTGTTGAGTACATTGCCAAATGTTTGGAGTGTCAAAAGGTCAAGGTTGAGCATAGACACCCAACAAGGTTGTTGCAACCATTACCTATTCCTGAGTGAAAATGAGAAGTGGTGACAATGGACTTCATCACCAAACTGCCCAGAACAAGAAAGCAACATGATTCTATCATGGTAGTGGTGGACAAGCTTACCAAAGATTCCCATTTCATTATCTTGAAACTCACTCACAAAGAAACTAACACTGTTGATATTTATATGAGAGAAATTATTAAATTTCATGGTATACCCAAGACAATTTTGTCTGAGAGAGACCCAAAGTTTAACTCAAAGTTCTGGAAAGGATTATTCAATGGATTTGTAACAAATTTGAATTTTAGCACAACTTATCATCCAGAATCTGATGGGAAAACAAAGAGGGTGAATTAAGTGGTTGAGGATATGTTGATTATGTATCTGATGGATAAACCATCGAAATGGGAAGACTACCTACACCCGGTAGAGTTTTCTTAGAACAATGAGTACCAAGCATCTCTAAAGATGAGCCCATTTGAGGCACTTTATTGCAGAAAGTGCAACACACCAGTAAGTTGGGACAACCCAATGGACAGAGTAGTGGTTGGGCCTGAGTTACTTAGAAAAATGGAAGAGCAAATGTAAAAAATAAAGCATAATTTAAAGGTTGCTCAAGACAAATAGAAAAGCTATGCTAATAAAAGAAGAATTCATAGGGAATTTAAAGTGGGTGATCATGTATTCTCGAAAGTGAAGGAAAACAAAAGTTCCCTAAAGTTGGGAAATTGTTCAAAGTTGGCAGCTCGTTATTTTGGGTCATTTGAAATCCTAGAGAGGATTGGGCTTGTAGCTTATAGGCTTGCATTACCTACATCAATGTCTATTCATAATGTATTCCATTTATCTTTTCTCAATAAGTATATACTTCATGCTAATCATGTTATTGATTGGAATGTGATTTAGGTGGAGAAAGAAGACACTTTTCAAGTGAATCCAATGTGCATACTAGACCAGAAGATCAAGAAGCTCTAGAATCGATCCATAGAGCTAGTAAATGATCTGAAAACAGATCCAGAAGCCAGATAGGGCTTAAAAATGCTCAAAAATGAAAGTGCTTGGAATGCGGCGAAACCTGTTCCATTGCATCCGTCTCGTCTTCCTGAATCCGGTGGTATAATTTTTATCGCAAACGGAGTCCGTATGAGGAAGATATCGCCTTCTGTCCGAAAAGCCAAACAGGCAAAATTTTGGGATGCTGACTGTACCTGTCCGTACAGTCCGTACAGACACGTGTCAGTTCGTACAGTGCTGATGTGGCACATACATACAGTGACATGTGGCAGGCCGTACAGTTGACGTGGGCCAACCAGAAGGCGACACGTGGCAGTCCGTACAGTGCTGACGTGGCGGTCCGTACAGTGACGTGGCAGCGCAGGATGACGACACGTGGCAGGCTTCCGTACAGGACACGTGGCATCACCAGGACGCGACACGTGTCATGCTGATTTGGCACTTTGGGTGTACGAGGTGACACGTTTCACCACTCACAGGGTGACACGTGGCATGCTGACGTGGCAGATGACGTGGCAGGTGACGTGTCAGTACGGCAGAGACACACGTGGGCCAATAAGAGCCTGACACGTGGCACGTTCAGATTGGTAAAAAAAAAACGCCACGTGGCCCACTCACAGGGTGCCACGTGGCGCTATGTCATTGGTTTACGGGTTTGGTTCAAAATTTGGTTTTGGCATAGACGGGGTTCGAACACGGGACCTCCGGGCCGGCAGAGTACCAACGGAATCCGGCTAACCAAGTTACCGGCGAGCGTTACTTGTTAACGTTGTGGCATTTTATTGTTTTAAATTTCGTCTATGGATTGAACGGGCGGGAAAAAGGGTCGGGGCTTAGCCCCGACCCTCGGCACATTATACAACCGTTACCATATAACTCGGCGGTCGGTTTACCATACGACCCGGAACCAAGGCCAAACACCATATAGCGCGGAAGGAACGGACCCGTGGTCATATTGACAGTGTCACATGACCGATAGCACAGGAGTGAGAGCCAATGGATAGGCCCGCGCTATAGCGCGTGGCCTTATGAGATAACCCATACGGCCAGAGTTAAGCGTCGAGAATAAAGGGCCAATGCGCAAGTTCACGGCCACATGGCGCTGCATATGACCGAGTTTAGGGGGCCGCGCCCGGATTTGGGGGGCTTAAGCCCAAACTTTAATAAAGTGGGTTTGGGTTAACTAATTTGGTTATTTTTGCATTTAATAAGCCTATTATTAGTAGAAATACTCCATTTTTGGGGGATATTGGGCTTTTTTGGAGGCCAGATTCTTGGAGGAAGTTGGGGATGAGAAACCAACTCCATTCCTATATAAACCATGCCTGTTTAGGCCAATGGACAGTCAGATTTGCAGAGTTATGCTGTTGGAGAGCCAAGCCAAAGCCATTTTGTTGCAGGGTAGCCCTTGAGGTGGAAACGCTGTCGGATCGTTTCTGGGAGCTTGGAGCATCAGATTTGCGTGCCGTTTCTTGCATTGGGTTCTAGAGATCTGTGTCAACAAGA
>JASDQU011101848.1:19093-30657 GCA_032191745.1 Picea mariana
GGTGACGAAACTCCTAGTTCTTTTGACGCTTCAAGGGAGGAGAACAATAGTCCAACAACAGGTCAAGTTTCTTTTTCATATCCTCCTTCCTAAATTGTTGGTCGGCCATGTCACATCTCAGATAAAAAATGAGACTTAAATGGTCCTCTAAGAATTGGGTAGTGTTTCTCTCTTCATCAATGCTGAAGTGTTGGGGACTAGCTTTTGGCAAAAGAGAATCCTCATCTATGCCCGTGGGTGAGGAACCAACACACGTATCCAAAGGAGGGGTTAAAGTCAAATGTACAATGGCTTCATTAGAGCCTTCTTTCAGAGTTGTGTTAACACCCTCAAAATTCACTCTCAGAGATAAATCCTCCCATTCCACCTTGCAACTCTAGATATATGCTTCATCCTTGTTGTTTTAAAGCTCCCGCATTGATGTTGTTGGGTTCAAGTATTGGATTGTTCCTTCCATCTGATTCCCTATATCACTTGACTCGTCATCCTCATCACTATCTCTTGTATAAGAATGTTAGTTCTTACCTCCAAGACCAAGAAATAAACCACTAGCTCTATGTACCTACCCTCTCTCACGAGGCATGTTGATGAGAGAAAAGAAGCCAAAAGAGCAGAGAAAATTTGAGAAGTCTGAGAGCAAATTGGGTGGATTTACTCTGGAGACAAAGAGAAAAATACAACCATCACTTTGAATGATACCCTTTGGTGGCTTGGCGAGAATATATATAGCAAGGGCACACTCACTCTTGTCCTTCTCATTAACCGCTGACACCCCTAAATTGTAAATGCCTCTTAAGTTTCCTGTACTCTGTTTTCGTGACACAATCACCATTGTACTCTTCATGGAGGGTCGTTGGATACAAAGCATAATCCAGAAGTTTACCTTTATGTCACCCACCGACCTTAGGAATAGATAAGAGAACCAAGTGGTAGTGCCATGAACCACCATTCACATCATAATTATAGGAATTTTAACACCCCATCCATGGGATTAGACTCCATTCTTTCCATTTCGATGCATTCCAAAAGCAAGGGGTCAAAAGGATTTTGATTTGCAACACATACCACGTCCTGCTCATGGAAATCTACTCCAACATTAGTTAATTTGTCCCTAATATTGATGACATTCTGCCTAATATGTGAGGGGATGAGGACGAAGTGGGGTAACAACATAGACTCCAAATATTCAGTGTTACTAAGAAATCGTTAGCTAAGAGAGTTCTTTGCAGGATTGGAGCCATTCAATAGCTTGGAGAGAAAAGTGATAATAATCTGAGAATCACCCTCTACTATAACCCACTAAAAGCCATGAATCAAGGCAGATTAAATGTCTTTGAGGAGTAGGGATGATTTTAAGGATGGAAATTTATTTTAAAATGTAGAAACCTTGGCGAATCTTAGTAATCCTTCATATCCCAAGTATAAATGTTTGGCAATATTTTTATAAAAAAATTCAAATTTCTAAGGATTTTATATAGTTTGTATAAAATTTTGGCGATTTTTAAGGTAAAATGATTTTATCCTGTAGAATTTGGGTGGATAATTTTTAGAATAGCGAATATTTTTTTGGGAAAAACCATGGAAAATTAGCCCATGAACGAAATTTAACCCCTAATATCATATCCCTGTTGAGCAGGGCCTACAGTTCTGCAAATTTGTTTGAATTATATCTCGGGATACCAACAATAGTGTTGCAAATACTCCAATGTCCATCCTGAAAGACAACACCGAAGCATACATGATCAGTATTTCCTTTGGATGGCCCGTCAAAATTGAGCTTGATAAATCCTAGAGGGGGCCTTTTCCATGAGGTGGGGCTTGACCAAGAGGGAGGATGAGTAGGATCTGATACGATAACTGAATCTAGGCCTAGATCCCAATTAGTAAGGATAGATTTTTCATTGGACTCGTAAGTTTTATCCTCCATTAACCATTTTGATTTATGACCATTTCATTCACATTCTCACAAATTATGAGCTAGATTTTGGGTGCTAGTAATTTATCAGAGAGGAATATTCTACGGTTTTGTTCCTTCTAGATTTACCATACCAAAAAAACTAGGCAACAACTGCTAGATGCGATTTAGAATGGGATTTTTAAAGGCCAAGAGTCTCCATTGATAAATTGTGACAATTATACTATGTTGTTGATGGTCAGAAGTGCGCATTTCTAGAGCAGCTCATTTCCAAAGAGTACAACTGAATTGGCATTCATTCAGGAGGTTCTCCATTGATTCCTCATGTTGTTGGCAAAGAGGGCGAACCGATGGACCTATGAAGCCCTATTTTTTGAGGTTATCCCAGGTGAGAATGCAATTGTGCACTAGGAGCCAAAGAAAGGTCATAATCTTAGGCTATATATTATCCTACCAAATGTTGTGGTATATGGTGTCCTTGGGTAGGAGATGGAAGTGAACCTTGAGGGCATATGCTTCCTTTTATTGAAAATACTCCTCTAGAAGAGTGACCCCAACGAAAAATTTATGGTCAATGACGAATCTGGATTCGCTTGAGGGTCACCTCATCCTACCATGGCATTATATCCATTTCTAGAGGAAGATCGAGATCTTGATGAGCAATAATCCATTCTCGTCAAGGCGGGAGAGAGGAGAATGCTTTCCAAAATTCTTTAACTTTGTTGGCTTGGTTATGGAACATGATTTGAAAGACCTCCTGCAAGTTTTGTTGTTACTAAATATGTGATAGTTTATGCCAGGAGTCCATGCCAAATAGTGCATCCTCTCCATTTATGATTTCCCAGAATGCGTGCTCCTAGACAAGGGAGTGATTTAGCCATGTTTCATTCCATATGAGAGAACCTCTATGCTACCTATTCCATTTGATTATTTGAGTTTCCTCAATTAAAGGAGTATATTTTTGTCTCCATAATTTAGACCATAGATCTTTTGAATGTTTTATCCATCACCACCAAATCTTTCCCTCCATGACCTTGTTTAAAGTGAAAGGGTCCCTTAATCCTAAGCCTCTAGAGAGCCTGGGTTTGTAAAGGTTTTCCCACCTTACCAGAGCCCATTATTTTCCCTGTTTGGTTCCTTACGAGAATAAGTTTCTCTGGATGTTGTGAATGTTATTGAGCACTAATTTTGGAGTTGCTAACGCCAATAAAAGATAATTAGGAATGGACTAAATCACTAATTTGAGTAAAACCAGTCGTCCAACTAAGTTGAGAGTGTGAAAATCCATGAGCTAAAGTGATTTTCAAAGGATACGATACGAGATTCCCAAGAGCCATTGCAACAGGTGTTGTCTATGAGGGGGATGCCAAGATATTTGGATGGAAGGGAGCTTCGTGAGAAGCCTAAGATTAAGGAAATATGGGTCTGGATGGCTTGAGGGATATTCAAGAAAATGATTTGGGACTTTTCAATATTGATAGGAGTACTCGAGGCTTTGCTAAATTCCTTCATGATGTCACGAATTTTAGGATCTCTCCGGTAGTGGGAGACCCCATCATCATGGTGTTGCCCACAAATTGGATGTGAGATATGGGTGGTTGGATGTTGTGCAAAGGGATACATTGGAGGGATCCATCCTCTATGGAATCCTTGATATAACGGCTAAGTACTTCCGCCCTGATAACAAAAAGGAAGGGGGAAAGAGGATCCCCTTGATAGATACCTCTGGACGGAGAAAAAGTTTTGGAAGGAACCCCATTGACCAAGATGGATAAAAAGGCAGAGGAAGTGAGGTTGAGAACCCAATTGACCCAGTCATCACTAAAACCAAAATCCAGGAGAAGGGATCTCACATATTTCCAGTTGAGCTTATCAAAAGCTTTGGAGAGATTTATCTTGTGTTAGAAAAATAGGATCGCAGAGCAAGAAAATAAGACAACTGCGGAAATAAAACACAAAAGATACACAATAAAATAGAGACACATATATACATGGTTCATCCAGTGTAGGCTACATCCACTAGAGAAATTTCCAAGTCCTTCCTTTATTATTATCCAACAAATGAAGGGATACAACCTACAACACACCCATTGTAAATTCTTCTTCTTTCTCTCATATTCTTCTCTCTCAGAATACAATATTCACCATAATACACAACCACAATAAAATTCCCTCATAAAAGAGGGTTTGCTTATAGGGAGAAAAACCCTAACATAGCTTCTATTGTCAGATCTGCGACTTTATAATGAATGGTCTAGATTGACTATGAAATTACAATATATATTTACAAGGCAATTTTTCCATCGGGGACTTTGCCCCCAAACCCCCAAAGGGGGGAATCCCCCCCTGCAACACCCCTGTGTGGAGGGGTGTATAGTATTTTGGGGTGTAAATTCTTCATGGGGTATACACATGGCTGAAAACAAAGACCTATGAATCAAGAAGATAATCAGGCTCCACAACCAACAATCTCCCACTTGGAGATTGATCACAACAAATCCACTGTTGTTGTATCTGCTAGACTATGATCCACCTTGGACCTGGAAAATTTCTCATCTTCACCTTCATTCTTGAAGTCCAACTGGAACTAAGAAGGAACTTAGTTTCTCCCTGGTTACTCTGTTTGTTAACATGTCTGCAAGATTCTGGCTAGTATGTGTTTTTTCCAGCTTCAAATTTCCATATTCCAAGACGGATCATATGAAATGGTACATGAGTTGTATATTCTTAGTATTTGAATGAAAGGATGAGTTCTTTGCAAGATGAATGACACTCTCATTGTCACAGTACAATTTGTTATTCTCCTACTTCTTTCCCAATTCCTCCATAAACCTCTGTAACCAAATCATTTGTTTACTAGCCTCTGTAGTAGAAACATACTCTGCTTTTGTTGTTGAAAGTGAAACAACATTTTATATTTTTGAAATCCAACTTACCGTTGCTCCACCTACAGTAAAATCATACCATGTGGTTCTCCTCCTGCTATCTTTATCACTTGCCATATTTGAATCAACATATCCATGTAGAACAATGTCTGAACCTCGAAAACATAATGCATGAGTAGCAGTACCTCTCAAATAACTAAGAATCCACTTTATTGTCAACCAATTTTCTTTACCTGGATTGTTCATATACCTACTCACAATTCTCATTGCATGTGAAATATCTGGTCTTGTGCAAACCATCACTTACATCACACTACCAACTGTTGATGAATAAGGGACCCAAGACATGTATTCTATTCCTCCTATGTCTTGGGACACATTTCCTTAGTTAATTTGAAATGGATGGCCAAAGGTGTACTAACTGGTTTTTCATTCTACATTCTAAACCTCTCCAACACCATCTCTGTGTACTCACCCCGAGACAATGCCAATTTGCAATTTTTCTTGTCTCTTGTTATTCTCATACCAAGGATTTTATTTGTAGCACCCAAATCCTTCATTACAAATGAATTAACCAATTTCTTCTTGAGCACATTTATATCTTACATGACATACCTTGCAACAAGCATGTCATCTATGTACAATAACAAGATAATATAAATTCCATTTTCTAATCTTTTAAAATAAACACAATGATCAGAATGACATCTAATATAGCCTTGTTCTATCATAAACCTGTCAAACTTCAAATACCATTACCTTGGAGCTTTCTTTAGGCAATACAAGATCTTCTTCAACCTGCATACCAAATTCTCCTTTCCTTTGACCTCATGCCCCTGTGGCTGCTACATATAAATCTCTTCCTCCAATCCCCCATGGAGAAAAACAGTTTTTACATCTAACTGTTTAAGATGAAAATCTTCTACTACCACAAGACTTAAGATAGTCCTAATTGAAGTAATCTTAACAACAAGAGAAAATATTTCATCAAAATATATACCTTTCTTTTTTGCAAATCCCTTTATAACAAGTCTATCCTTGTACCGCTTTTTGCTTCCATCTTCTTCCTTCAACCTGTAAACCCATTTATTCTGCAATGCTCATTTTCCTATAGGAAAATGAACCAAGCCCCAAGTATGATTATTTAACAAGGAGTCCATTTCCTCTTCCATGCCTTGCTCCTACTTGTTTTTAGTGTATACATGCATTGCCTCTTCATAACGTTTTGGTTCACCATAATCAGTCAAAAATAAATGGTACAATGAAGGAGAGTATCTTTCAGGGAGTCTACTTAACCTGGTAGATCTTCTAACAACACTTGCAGGAGATTGAGGTACCTGTTTCTCCTATTGTTGTACATTTTGATTTTATGGTACCTTTGGAATTTCTTTTTCAGTGATCTCATCAAGCACTGTGTATTCTAGTTTTTATTTTTCTTGTTTGTTTCCCTGCAACTGATCTTTTTACATGACCTTCTCATTGAATATGACATCTCTACTCCTAATTATTTTTTGATTTTCATAATTCCATAAGAGATAACCAAAATCATTAACATCGTATCCAATAAAGGTACTCTTCTTGGATTTTTCCTCAAACTTTGTTCTATTTTATTTATCAATATGGACAAATGTTTCACAACCGAAAGTCTTCAAAAATGAATAGTTCACCTTTTTATTTGTCCATTCCTCCTCTGGAATTCCACCATCCAAATAACTTGAAGGTCCTTTTTTTATTAAGTAAACAACATTATCTACAACATCTGCCCAGAACTGTAAGGAAAACCCAACACGCAATCTCATACTCCTTTCACGCTCCATGATTATCATGTTCATCCTTTTTGACACACCATTTTATTGTGGTGTTCCTGGAACAATTTTCTCTCTACGAATCCCATGGTATGAACAATAATCATCAAACTCTTTGATACAATATTCACCTCCATTGTCTGATATGAGACACTTCAACCTTTTTCTTGTCTCATTATCAACCAAAGCTTTACATTTATTAAAAGTATAAAAAACATCATATTTTTGTCGAATACAATAAACTCAAGTTTTTCCAGTTGCATCATCAATAAAAGTAACATAATAACCAGAGCCACCAAGAGATGATACCTGAGATGGTCCTCATACATATTTATGCACAAGCTCTAACCTTTCACTCTTCTTTTGTTTTCCGACTCTAAGAAATCTCACTCTCTTATGTTTTCCATAAAAAAAATGATCACATAACTCCAAATCAATTTGTTTAAGATATGGCAACAAATTTATTTTGTGAAGTATCTACATCCCCTTCTCACTCATGTGTCCAAGCCTATAATTCCATAGTGTTGTATCCACTCATGTAGAAGCTAAATAGATAGAAGAGTCAGTATTAACACTACATAAATACAATGTACCTACCTTCTCTCCTTTTTCTATCACCAATGATCCTTTGGTGACCTTCCATGCCTTATCTGTAAATATAGATATACAACCTTCACTTGCCAACTGCCATGTTGAAATTAGAATTTTCCTTAGATCTGGTACATGCTTTAACTCTTTCAATAACCATTGTTTTCCATTATTTTGATCTATTTGTTCTTACCCATTCCAACCATTTTGCATGGTCCATCATCACCCAAATCAACCTATCCAAAATCACCTTGAGCACAATATAGAAAATGTTTCCTATAGGGTGTGGCATGAAATGAATCCCCTGAATCTACTACCCAAGACTAAGAAATATTATCTATAGAAAGAATCAAAACATCTTGTAACACATCACATTTTACATTTGCTTCTTGATTTTTCTCTTATTGTCCATCTTTTTATTTCTTTGGAGCTCTGTAGTCTCTCTTCAAATGTCTTTTCTTCCCACAATTACAACACTATCTTTCCCAATATGGATTTGGATATGCTCTTCCTATAATTCTCATGGTTCCCTGATCCCTTTCCTCTATCTGTTTGTCTTCCTATGTTCTCCACAATCAACACATTACCTGATGTCTCACCTGTTCTTTTACGTTGCATTTCCTCGCTAAGGATAACACCAAAATCATCATCAAATTTTAGAGTGTTTGAACCAGAGACAAAGTTACTTACAACCATGACCAAGACATTTCAACTTTTTGGAAATGAGCACAATATTAGAAGAGACCTGACCTCATAATCAAAGTCCACTTTTAAAGAACTTAGCTGATTAGTAACCGTATTAAATTCATTTAAATGATCTGCAACGGACCCACCTTCTTACATCTTCATATTAAATAATATCTTCATTAGAAATACCTTATTGGATGTTGAGGGGATTTCATGCAGTTTATCCAATGCATCCATTAGCTCCTTCATTGTCTTTTCTTTTGAAATATTGAAAGCCACCGACACTGCTAGGCTCAATTGTATCGTTCATAGTGCTTTTATGTCAAGAACATCCCATTCTTCGTTCTTCATGGTCGTCAGATTCTTTGTTATTCCACCCAATGGTAGGGATAGATCCTTCTGATATAAACAATATTCCATCTGCATCTTCCATAACTGTTAGTTTTGGCCATCAAGTTTCTCGACCCTAAAATTTTCATCTTTCACCATTGCTCTCACTCAAACGAGGAACCCTCTTTTCCTGCGAGTTATCTTTCACTCTAATACCAGTTGTTAGAAAAACAAGATCACGGAGAAATAAAATAAGACAAATGCGTAAATAAAAAATAGAAGATACACAATACAATGGAGACACAGATATACGTGGTTCACCTAGTGTGGGCTACATCCAACAGAGAAATTGACAGGTTCTTCCTTTATTATTATCCAACAAATGAAGGGATACAACCTACAACACACCCGTTGTAACTTCTTCTTCTTTATTTCACAGTCTCCTCTCTCAGAATACAATATTCGCCATAATACACAACCGCAATACAATTCCCTCATAAAAAAGGGTTTCCGTCTAGGGAAAAAAACCCTAACATAACTTCTACCATCAGATCTGCGACCTTATAATAAATGGTCCAGATTGAATACTAAATTACAATATACATTTACAAGACAATTTTTCATTTTGGGGCTTCACCCCCTAACCCTCACTGGCCCTCGGACCCCACAAGGGGGGAAGCCCCCCCTGCAACCCCCCCACATAGAGGGGTGTATAGTCTTCATGGGGTATAAACACGGATGAAAAAAAATACCTTTGAATCAGGAAGATAATCGGGCTCCACAACCAACAACTTGATTATCATACTAGGGGTCCGAGTATATTTTAGTGAGTGTATTGCCTCATGTGCGAGGATAAAACCATCCAAAATTTGCTTCCCTTCAACACATATTGATTTTTCTTGCGAGATAATGGAAGGGAGAAGAGGTTTGATCCTAAGAGCCATTACCTTGGTGATCAACTTGTAGGTGATGTTGCAAAGTGCAATTGGTCAGAACTGCTTTGGATGAGTGACTTGCTCCTGTTTGGGGAGAAGAGTGAGGAAGGTAGCATTAAGTGCAAGAGGGAATCCAAGGGTGGCACAAAAATCCTCAATCAACTTCCAAACTTCTTCCCTCACTATGTGCCCTTAATGATGAAAAAGTATGTGGTAAATCCGTTGGGTCCAAGGGATTTTCTTGTTGGTAATTCCTTGATAGCCTGATGCACCTCCTCCATCGAAACCGAGCAAAAAAAGGTTTCATTATATTCCCCTGTGATCATGGAGGGGGCATGCTAAGTTATTTTATCGATAGTTGTAGATATGTCAAGACAAAGTTCTGTGATAATATACTTGTAGAAGTTAACAAGTTCCATTTCCATGCCCTCATGATCCATTATCAACTGCCCTTGGTCATTTTCAAACCTAGTAATGTGGTTGATGTGCCGATCTTGGATCATGGAGAGGTGAAAGAATTTTGAATTCTTCTCACCTTGTTTTAACCATTGAACTTAGGATTCATGGAACCAAAGGATTTCTTCTTGAGCATAACGATCCTCCAACTTTTTCTTGAGTTTCTTCTCTTATTCCTGTAGTTGTTATGTACTTCCTTGTGTACTAAGTTTATATTGCACCTCCTTCATGAGTTGTTCTAAGTCTCTCTGAGCTTGGAAGTTATTTCCAAAGATGTTTTGATTATACTCCTTGAGATGGTGCTTTAAATTCTTCAACTTTTTCTAGAATCGATTCATTAAGGTACCATGATGAACAACAACATCCTCCAACCAGTTTTGAACATTCTTTTGAAAGTTTGGATGAGATAGCCATAAATTTTCAAACTAGAAGGTTTTATGCTTGGGGGAGATGATGATATCTATCCATAGTTGTATGGGTCGATAATCAGAGCCCATCATTGGAAGAATGCATTTCATTAAAATACCTTTCGACATAAAAGGCTCTGATATGAGGAATCTATCTAGTTTGCATGTTATGTTCTCGGAACCTGATCTCTTTTTTGTCCATATGTGGATTATGTTAACGTTCTCTAGAGAAGATAACTTAGTGGATTCAATTAACTTCTAAAATCCCTTGATATCATTGTCCAATCACTGAACAATGATATCACTAAGGATAAGGGTGACTTTCATGGAATATACATCTCTTTGGCTCTAAATATTTCTCATATCTAATTTTTGGATGATGTCATGATATTATGCGATGGATCCCGAAGGGATGCAAACAGGCTCAATCAAATCATTGATCTCTTTGGCAAAGCCACAGGAATGGTGATAAACTCAAACAAATACACTTTCTCTTTTTTTAATTTAGAAGAAGATGATGTGAACTATTATGCAAATTTGTTTCATTTTTCAGTAAAGGAGCTTGACTCTGGGATCAAGTATTTGGGGTTCCAACTGAAGTTGAATTGCTACAAGAAGGAGGATTGGAGCTGGTTTATTGATAAACTAGAAAAAAGGCTCAAAGGATGGAGTTTTAGATGGATCTCTCGGGCAGGTCTCCTTGTTCTAGTAAAATTAGTCCTAGAGGAAATATCGGTCTATTCACTACAAGGAAAAGACCCTCTAGAGGAGGTTTTTGCGGACGCCCCTATAAAAATAGCCCAAAAATCTATTTATAGCAGATGATACTAGAGAAGGGAAGCATGCAGACATTTTAGCGGATGTTTTTACGCCGGTGCTTTTATAAGTACATAACCCACCGGTGTGTTTTATACAATAGGCACAATGGTTCCCTCAAAACTAGCGCATTGTAGTAAGGTTATTTCAAATAAAGGAAAATATTATCCTGTGGGCTACGGAAATAATGACGCACCGAGAAATAATGATGCCCCGTAATAGCATTATTTAAAATAGCTCTGGTGCGCAACGTAACATTGGAAGCACCGGTGCGTTATTAGTAGAGGGCACCATTATATGGTTAAATAAAAAACATTTACGCACCAATGTAGGATTGTGTCAAAAAATATATTCCGGTGCACTCCTTTGTATCATGTGCACCGGTGCGCACTGATACTCCAATATACAACACCGTGTTAGGTTTAATTTTCAAATTTACACTGTGGTCTATGTAAAGCCAGTCGCACCAAGGCATCTATTATTATACCGCATCGTGTCATGCTTAAAAAAAAATTTGCACCATTGTATTTTTTTTTTAAATGTACGACGATGCGCTATGTAGTAGTAAACGCACTGGTGCACACACGTTCCCAAAAACATGTGCACCATGATAGGACTATTTTTTTTTTAAATATAACTGGTGCGCTCATTAAACATGTATGCCCCAGTGCGGTTGTTCATTGGGCACACTAGAACAAGGTTTTATAAAAAAACATTACCGACAGTAAATTTTTTTTTTT
>JASDQU011101849.1:14409-30581 GCA_032191745.1 Picea mariana
TAATGGATCCTCAAATAAGACCATACAGGTAAGATCTTGCGTAGATAACGGCTTGAGATTGTTTTTGTATGAGACAAAATCTTGGGATATTATTATAATGTTGGAGAATCAAGAAGTATGAACTTTAGAGTGGTGGATATTAACCTGAAGAGGCTGAAGAAGGCCTAAGAGTCTTTGTATGTTTGTGCATTGGTCATCAAATAGGTTATGCGATGCTTCGGTAGGCGAGTGTGGCATAGAATCATGGTGACTTTGATGACATGCTCCATGAAATCCCATCTCATTCCCTCCTTCATTTCTTATCATCGCTTAAAGAGGAGCTTGTCGGCCTCCATCGTACCAAACATGAGAGATTTGGAAGCCTCTGAAATCGGTTCTCTATCTGGGGGCGATTTTATGACCCCGGTTTATGATTTCTATGTTTCCCCTAGCGAAAAATGACTACTGCTTTTGATCCCAATGGGTGCTTTTGAAGATTTCCATGATGGGCRACAACGGGACCGGGAAAACCAACTTCATGGTGTGTTTTCTCTACCTTTCAGATTATTTTTTTTGTTTCAACCCTAAAGATATAATTTCTTTAATCTATTCGATTTATTTTGTGTAACAACCTAAATTGGTTGCAGATGAAGAGGTTGCAGACCATGTTGGAACAGAGATAAAATCCTAGTGTTGTGGGTGGTCAAGCCCAGGTTTTAGTTTTGAAACCGGGCTCTAATACCATTTGTAATGCCTCATCCTCTTTCAGRACTCAAAATAAATAAAAGTTTTCTAAAATCTCATACTTTAATGACTGAASTTTAGTTTAGAATTTCTTTCATGATTTTCTTATACTAGGAATAAACTAGGAATAAACAATAACAACATAATAATGATAACAACATAATAACATAATAACATCAACAAAAACATCATAATACATACCTCCACCTGCAAGTTGGTTTATCTAGTCCATTTTCTGTCTAATCATGTTCTTGCTCAGACTGCCCAAATTGAATATTAACCTCCCAACCAACCAGGAACAACCTCTCTGACTCCATAGGTCCAGGAATCGTTGCGGTTTCCTAGACCCTGAGCCCAAAGTTCCTATCAATAATAGTGTCCTGTGAGAGTTTCCAAAACAATTGTTCTTCCAATTTTTTCCCCTTCTCTATCTTTCAGAATTTCTCAAACCAAAATCAGGTCCTTCTTCCAAGTCCTCCCCTTCTTCCTTATCCTCCTCTYTCAAATCCCCCTCATTAATTCCCCAACAACCTTATCCCCCCATTTATTACTTCACCCACCTTTTAATAATAAAATAATAAAAGACTCATTTAATATATTTTAATAATTAATTAAATTTAAATTAAAAACTATGATAAAAATTAATCAATTTAGGTTGTTACAAACTGCTTGGTGTCTTGGATATGAAATTGCTTATTTTTTGTGTTTCGTAATGGATATTTCCATTCTCAATAGTTCCCAACAATTTTCAAATATATTTGAAAGAAATTGGTCTACAAAAAGAGGGCTCTAGACCGTTTCATTCATAGACAAGCATTGTTAACCTCATTGTTTTGTTGGGTTGCCAACACTTCTCTCCATGACCCTCTAACCCATGACCACATTTGATGTAAGTTCCATAAATATCATAGTATATTTGCTCGCATTTGTTCTTAACATCTCTTATTTGAGCTCTATATTCCTTTCAAAATATTGTTCATGCAAAGAAGGTGTTGTATTTTTCATTGCCCATATTTCATTTATTTGATATAGGTATGTTATTTTTGGACTTGCATGTGTGTAATGCTCAAATCCTAAGTTAGTGGTTTTTTGATTTAGTGTTCCATGGTTTGTAAGCTTTCTAAGGGTTCCAAAGTCAATGGTTTGCTTAGCCATATTAATTTGCTTGTAGTGAAAAAAAAAKCCTCTAGACTAAGAACAAATTTTAATTCACTGAGAGCATGCTAATGTTCATAATCATAAGCAACAAAGGTCCAACAATATAATGTGAAGTGAGTATTGTTTTAATGGTCCACACTTTGTGTTTTGGGAATKTCTTTTACCATTTCAAACTTTAATGTTTGCTTTTGTAGTGGTTCATTATATTGTTCTTGTTTTTCATAAAATACTTACCACATTGATATGTCATATGCAGATATGTTTATGTGTGGCATGCACCGGTTGGTTATTGGGTTGGAGTCAAACTAGTTGTAGTTGGAATGGAGCATTATGATTCCTCCCTTTCTTATTTYGTTTAGGGTCTTGGAATTCTAGGAAACCAACTAGATTTTGTTTTTATAGTCTTTCAGTTTATGGATTAGACCTTGTTCCTCCCAAAAATGTCTCCAATTTCTTTAATGAGTTGCAAAACAATTTGGGATCCATTGGTGTTGATGGTGTCAAAGTTGATGTTCAAACATCATTGAAACTTTAGGTGATGGTTATATCATTGAAATTTCAAACATCATTAAAAGCTTCAACTATTCACAATTTTTGTGATAATGGTTATATCACTTGTATGTGCCACAACACTGATGGGGTTTACATGTTTGTATTGACAATAATTTGTGTATCCTCTTTGTTAAACTTGTTATTTCCCATATGACCTCTAATGATCTAGTGATAACACTACCCTAAATATATATAAAAGTTTCCAATAACTTTTTATTGATACCATCAACAAGTGCAAAGTAGACAATAGCCATGAACTTCTGATGACTTTTTTCCAAGTGATTAGACATCACATACTATACCTATTTCCTTTGTGGCTTATAATACCTTGTTTCTAGGAGAGGTTAGGTACCCTAATTGGGATATGTTTCATGTAAGTGGGTTTCAACATTTATGTCCGAATCTTTGAAAATAATTTGAACATAATACTAATATATGGTGGTTTGAAATTCACTAATGTAGAGATTACATCGAGTGGTTGAATACCATGATGTTGCATGAGTTGTGGGAGGTTGTGCATTTGTATCTTTGCTTGTATTTGTTCTTAACATCTCTTGTTTAAGCTTTGGATTTATTTCAAAATGTTGTTAATACAAAGAAGACATTGCATTTGGCATTGCCCATGTTTTGTTTGTTTGTTATATAGGTATATTGTTTTCGGGCTTGCATGCATGTAGTGGAAAAATTCTAAGCTAGTAGTGTTGTGTTGTAGTGCTTCATGGCTTGTAATATTTCTAAGGGTTCTATAGTCCATGGTTGACTTAGCCATCTTAATCCGTTTATTGAAAACAAAAGGAACTCAATGAATTGAGAATGAGTTTTAATCCACTACAGGTATGTCAAAATTCAGAATCACAAACACCAAAGGAACACCACAATGTGAAGTGGGTATTGTTTTAATGGTCCACCCTTTCCATCTTAGGAATGCCTTTTACCATTTCAAACTTCAATGTTTGTTTTTATTGTTGTTCATTATATTGCTCTTGTTTTTCATTAGATAATTACCATATTGATATGTCATATGTAGATATGTTTGTGTGGCATGCCCTTACTAGTCACTAGGGTGGAGTCAAGTGCTAGTTGTAGTTGGAATAGAGCATTACGATTTATCCCTTGTTTGTCCTGTTTAGTGCCCTCGAAATTTAGGTAGCCAACCACATGTTGTTTTAATGGATAATCTTTCAGTTTATGGATTAGGCCTTGCTCATCGCAAAAATGTCTCCAATATCTACAATGAATTGCACGAGGATTTGGCATCTGCTAGCATTGATGGTCTCAAAGTTGATGTTCAAAACATCATTGAAATTTAAGTAATGGTCAGAGGGGTCATGTGTATATTACAAGGAAATATTATCAAGCATTCTAAGCTTTAGTTGCTTGTAATTTCCTTAATAATGTTTCTATCACTTGTACCTACAACAACACTAATGTACTTTGAAAATTTATAATGATATTAATTTGTGCATCATCTTTGTTAAACTTGTTATTGCCCATATAACCTCTAAATTAATAAAAATTAAACAAATTTCTACTAACTTTGTATTGATATGTATTGATATTATCATCATGAATGAATTGCAAAACAAATAAAAATAATAACAACTTTGAATGACTTTCTTTTCCAAGTGATCCAACATCATATAGTATTCATATTTCCTCGCTTACAATACTTTGTTTCTAAGTCTTTGAAAATAATGTGAACATAACACTCATACTTAATTTCTAAAATTAATTCACGTGGAGCTTACATCCAGCAGCAGAATACCATGAAGCTGCTCAAGTTATCGGAGGTTGTGCAATTTATGTGTGATAAAACTTCAACCTTTATTTATGATTAATATAAATGTGAGTTGTCAAAATAGTCATTTTTTATTGGTGAAAAATCTAAAGTATGTAGTATCAAAGATCACAGTGGAGCTTAAACAAATACAATGACAATTGAACTTTTGATCATATTACTCTCTAAAGTAGCCGTATGGGTTCTTTAAAAATAACTTCCTACTTATACCCATTTTGTACACAGAGATTTGGAATAAAGTATATTATAATAAAATATTTTCTTTGCAATTATTTAAAATGTTAAAATTTAATAAAAAATTGATATTTTAATAAAAAGTGATAATAAGCATATTTTGTAATTTCAAATATAAATTTTTGATGGGTTATAAATACATTAATAACATTAAAAATTTCAAAGTGTTAAAAATAACAATATAAAACTTTAAACACAATCATATAATCAAACATGTGTTTGAACACCCATATAGGAGAGGAACCATAGGAGGCATGTCCATTCTAGATCTAATTAGAAAAGAACAAAATATTATAAAAGCAATGAAGAGACCCTACTTGCATTATAGACCCTCTAGGAACGTGACAATGTAGCATGACTACATCCATTGCTAATTATTTAGGTTAAGATGTTTATGATTTGGAGGTTCCAGAGATAAATAGAAACATGAAACTAAAGGAAATTACTCATCAAGACCACCAAGTATGTAATTTTTATTGAGAATATTTAGTGTTCATTTTATCTCTCAAACCATGTGAAGATGAATGAAAGAATGAGATGTTAGAGAATAATACCTAATGCGTAAGTTTGATGATAATAAAATTTATGTTACCTTCTCCTTAGTTTTCTTAAGAATCCCACACAGCTTCAAAAATATTGTTCCAAGCATTAATGCTACGAATGATAAGTCTTCTTGATCTTGGGTTTGTATGAGGCAAGGGGAAAGAGAGTTATGGAGCATTCTCAAAATATTTCTGAAGCATCATCACACTGATGTCAATGTTGCTAGAAACAAGAAGAAAAAAATGAAAGAGTGTGATAGATAAAGATACATGGAATCCAGAAAAGGTGTGATAATTTTGGAGAACAAAGGAGTGAGGATTTGATGATGCTATAAATTGAATGAACATAATCACAAATCTCAATATTGTAATCCCAATTTTAGGTTTTGTGATGTTGACCAAGGTTCATTTTGTGCAAGTTCATATCTAAAATTAATCAAGAACATACAAGTTAGAAAATTTCACCTAGATTAATAGAGATTTTAATCTCAAACATAATCATTAAATAGTTTTATGTGAAACAAAGAAAAATCTATGCATTATATTTATGATGAGCTTGACCAAACTTGTACAAGATTGGTGGATTGTTGATAGATTTACTTTCAATTCTTAGTTATGCATTTCGTTCCATTATCTATTTTATTAGTGGGGATGCCATGAAGTACATATTAAGTAGTTGAGAGGTCCACCAATATACTGAAATAATAATTATATTAGATACCAAAGCTATAGCAATGTCATGAATTTTAAAAGGTGAATACATAGCATTATGAATGCAATAAAATAACTATGAATCAACATGTTCAATATTATGATGGAATATGTGAACATAAAAAAAGAAATGAGCTCATTTTCCCAGGGTTGCTCAATGATTATTCTTTTCTCTTGAAAATTGACATTCAATAACTCATTTGTAATTAATCTTATTAATAAGCTCCCAATGTCATCAAAATTTACATCCATAACCTATGACTAATTGTTTAGGATTTTTACAAAGCCAAGAGTGGAGACAAAGATAACAAAGGAAATGAAATTTATGGCAAGTAAGCAATTGTCATTATGGCAAGTGTGAGATTAAAAAAAATGAAGTATGTAACATAAATGCAATGCTAATTCTCATATTGACAATAATCGATCATGCTCATAAAACATGAATTTAAGTGGGGATTCACAAAGATAAGGTGTCTAATCTTCTTTGGGAAGCTTTCATTAAGTGACACATAAATAGTGCATACACCAATACAGTGGTAGGACATTTATCTGGGTGTGATCTATGTGATGGATTTAATGTCGTGGAAGGGTACATTGTATGAAAGAATAGATTAGACTCAACTCAAATATAGATGATTTTAGTATTTATATGTCAAAGACAAGTATTGTGTGATGAACCAATGCTCATTGACCAACCAAGCATTGAAAGTGAGGAAATTGATGGGTTATTGAAAATCTAACCATTTTTTTGGTATTTTATGATATTTATTGTCCTTCATAAATGACAAGTGATTTCAAAAATTTACATTTTTAAGGGTATTTTTGAATTACCCTTTTGGGACAAGTTGAACCCCTTGGAAGGGCTAGGAAGGGTTCAATKTTGATCATTGGTTGCAATACAAACCTCCAACATCCACACTAGACCACATCATCTACAAATCCATACCCTAGACGGACAAGAGCACACACAAAAGCCAACAAGTGTCCCATCGAAACAATCCTTCTTTTGGTAAAAAATAGGGCAATATCATAATGAGAAAAACCAAGAAMGATCAAGAAACAAGGAGATGGCGGTAAAAGGCATCAGCCATTAATTTTCACATTATTGTATTCACAAAGTAAGTACATATASTGCAATGATCAATAACCACCATTAACAATCCATATAACTAACTCACACTAACAAGGTGGTATTAGGATTGTGATTAGGAGAAATAATACTAACAATACCCCCTTAATCATCAATCTGTACAAATATACTAGATAGCAACAAAAACCAGTGCAAAAGATGATAACATACCCAAGTCTGCAATCTATAACTCATGCTATAAAACCTCATGAGTGTCGATGAAGATTTGTGTGGAAAACCTACCAAATGTGGATGTTGGAAACAAAATTTGGAAAAATCATTGTGCATCAAATGAGCCATATATCCTCTGAGTGGTCACTGAAGTGAACCCAAACCAATGAGAGAAAATCTCGATGAGAAGTGAATTAGGTGCAAGTCTAACACATCCCATATCCTGAAAAACTCAATCCAATTTGCCAAGAGAAAAGAGAATAAGAATGGTATGTCCTCTGCAAGGTCAAAATACCATCCCTGAGAAGTCTGAAGACTATGAATCTCTCACATATCAACACATAAAAAACTGTAAAAAAATCCCACTGACATAAAAAAGTGTTGAACAACATCCAAAATCTGTATATGAAAATCTTGTAGCTAAAAACCCTCTAAGTAGTAAACCAGGTAAAATGTTGATACTACTCCAAATCCTGAACCCAAAGGTCCGTCAAACATGTCGGACAATCCATCAAATGCCAAAAAGTGGCAAACTATCCATCCAATATCCAATAACCTGGAAATCATCAATCTATCAATCATCAATCTTCTGAAAATCCTTACCAATCAAAGAATTTGTGTGAGTGATATGTGCTAACATCATCAAATCCATCATCTAATTAGGTAACAAACATCATGTCCTAAAACAATCCTCGATCATCCCATCATCTTGAAATCATAAATTCATCTGCAATCCTGAATCCTGAATCAATCATCATAACTACAATCTTGTAAGTTAGACTTCGAAACTTGAAGTCTGACATATCAATATTTTCCCCCTTGTCGACTGAAAAGTGAGAAGTCTAGATAATTATATATACCCCCCCCGAAAGTGGAAAAGGGTAATCAAAATGTCTTCGAGCGGAGTCTAGAGACTCGATCTTTAACTCAGAAGACTATATCAAGTAGGCCCCGATCGTGCCCTGTATCATCCAATACTGAAAAAAATTCATGTCCAACAACTGTAGAAATATCCCCAATCAAGTATGGTTGTACCTATGTATAAACTTGTCTATAAGATCGTTCCAATAACTTAGCTTCCAAACTCCAACACCAAGTCCCTGTCCATTCAAAATATTTTTTTTTCCTGACAATCTTTAGTCGCTTCCAACACCTTTCTGAGACATGGTTTTTCTTCCCACAAAAAACACATGGGTGGAGATCAAAACAGTTTAACTCAACATGGCCAACTTGGTGACAACGTCGACAAAATACAAGTTATTTGTCCAACCAAGCATCATCAACAAACAAATCCTCAATACTTGTATTATCGTCAATATCCTCAACAACAATATCATCATCGAAATCTATATCAACATTGTGTGCGTGTTTGTTATCAGGTTCTTCCTTCCTATCAACATTAACCAAAAAACCATCGCTCACAAATGTAATTGGTTTACAATAATTAGGAATATGAAAAAGGTTATCATGATCATTTTCATATCCTAATCCATATTTGTTTCGTCTAAATTGTAATTCTTCCCAAGGTCTAACAAAGTTGTCTATATTTTCAACCCGATCCTTATGTTGAACCTTCAATTTATCCACTTTGTTTTTAGTGTCATCACTCAAGGCTACACTGACTTCATCAAATGAAAAAGGCTGCAACTCACAATCAACAAGCACACATTGTTTTTCTTGTTCCTTGGTGTCAGCATTAAATGATGTCAACTTCCCAATCAAAAAATTTGTTTGCATAGGAATCATAGATTCTAGAGTCTTACTAATCAATGTGTGCCACTTATTAAACATTTTGTAGTTTCCTACCATTTAGAAGTTCTTCAAATATGCCTAATGTGAAAAATCTAAGGCCTCCTTTTGAACCCCTTTATTCAATTTCAGGTAACCTTCCGGATTATGCAAAAGACTTCAAAGTTATGTGTTGATTTGTTTTCAAGTACAAGTATTCTTTTGATTTCTTCCTTTAGACTTTGATTTGTCTTCTTTATATGAGGATGTATTAGATTTCTTGTTATTCATATACTTGTTTATCAAGAAAGAAGCACTATAAACCAATCCTTACACACAGAAAGATCCTAAGACCCCCTTATTCAATTTTAGGTGGGTCTAGGTTTTGAGACAACAAAATAAATTTAATTAAATATGATGGGCCCCTTATAAATTCCAAAAACTCCTTATTACACCAAGTACAATTTTGCAAAAAATTCCTTATAACTCCAAAAAAATAATTTGTGCAAGAACCCTTATGCCTCCTTTATAGAAAAACAAAAAAATTGAAAATCACTTTAACCAATTACTGTAGTTAAACCATTTGTTAAATGTTTCACAGAAAAATCTCATATATGAATAAAAGAACTAGTGATTCGACGATTCTTGGCTCAACTTTCCATTCCTCTAAACTGACCCGAGATAATAACCATAATATTCTCTGAAACATGTTGCGCTCTCAAGGAGGCATTGAGCATGCTTAACAGTGTCCCAGTCCACGTAGTTAAAGTCGGTCATCGAAATTTACCACCAAAGGGATTTTGCACGTGAGGAATGAGCAACAATTGTTTAGTAAAAGAAAAAATCGTTTATCAGTTACAGTTGCAGCTGCTCACATTTTATCATCATTAAATTAAAGTTGAAGAGTTATTTTTAATTTCAAGTTAAAAGGTATATATTCATTCAACTGTTTTCATAATTTCATAATCAAAAGTTGAAAAAATAATTGTACTTTTTTTTTCACATAGAAAATTTCATTTATATATTATTTATATAAAAGATCACTGTACAAATACAAAATTTTGACAGTGATATAACTTTCCTAAAAAAAACAAGTTTTCTGCAAATTTTGTCAGCCCCATGCTAACATGGGGAGCCTACCTAAAAAAATAAAAATAAAATAAAATAATTGTACTTTGGTTGATAAGGATAAACTAAGTGCATACTTCAAAAAAAAAAATTGTAAATAAAATATTGTCCTTCTAATTATTTAAAATGTTAACACTTAACAACAAAAAATTGATGATAATAATCATATTTTGTAATTTCAATTAAATTTTTAAAATAAAATATTGTTCTTCTAATTATTTAAAATGTTAAAATTTAAAAAAAAAATGACATTTTAATAAAAAGTGATAATAAGCATATTTTCTAATTTCAAAGATAATTTTTTGATGGGTTATAAATACATTAATAACACTTAACATTTCAAAGTGTTAAAAATAACAATATAAAACTTTAAACAAAATCATAAAATCAAACATGTGTTTGAGCACCCATATAGGAGAAGAACCATAGGAGGCATGTTCATTCTAGATCTAATTAGAAAAGAAGAAAGTGTAGTAGATCTTGAGGCATTTGTTGAAGGGTGTTAATTCTATCAAAATACTATAAAAGCAATGAAGAGGCTCTACTTGCATTATAGACCTCTAGGAATGTGACAATGTAGCATGACTACATCCATTGCTTATTATTTAGGTTAATATCTTTATGATTTGGAGCTTCCAAAGATCAATAGAAACATGAAACTAAAGGAAATTACTCCGTGGAGAAGTCCCCCCGAAGCTCCGAAGTCCCGAAGTCGAGAGGCACTTGAGTGACGTGGCCTGTTGACATCACCTGGGGTGACGTGGACACACTTGCTTCTCACCATGTCTCACCATGTTTCATGTTTTTCAAAAATCGTTCATGCCAGTTATTATATGACATGTGTCACTCGTCAGATAGGGCCACGTGTCCATGTCTTATTTTCTGCCACATGGCAGTAGACCCCGTAGTCTGGAGACTTGGCACTCTGGAGGATTCAAGGCATAAGCAGTTGGGGTCGAGGACCCCTGAAGGTTGGAGTCCATCTCAGCCATTAATTACAGTAGACACATGGCACAAGATCCCAAGGTCTGGAGACTTGGTACTCCAAATATTTTGAGTGCAGGTTGCTTGGGTCGAGAACTTCTGAAGGTTGGAGTTAATCTCCATCGTTGTTACTTTTTCGTGGAGGATTTTACCTAGGGGTTCTCATTATCGACGGTTTCAAGAAATTTCAAAGTTGTGGAGGGCTTTATCTTGGTGATCCAGGTGGATATTGGTGGCCACCCACCTTTTCCAACTGACTGAAAACATTTTTCTGGTAATTTTGGCAATTTACTATTTCTAGCAGTTTTAACTTCCGGGGCTATTTTGAGGGCCTAAATGAAGGTTTTAATAGATAGGGCTTCTCAACGATAGTCAAAGGGATCATTGAGCCCCAAAAATGAATCTCCTCGATGATACCTTTTCAACAGGCTATCATACGCCTAAAACATAGATCGTATGCAAAAGTTACGACCCCGGGAAGTTGATGTACTAACTTACCTAAATAGGACCCACATGACTTTTGGCGCTTCATCTCCTAGGGTTAGGTTTTTGGATGTATAGGGTTTTTGGCATTCCTGTTTATTGTAAAAAGGCCTTTAGAGCCTCATTGTAATCATCTTCTTGCAAATGAGTGCAACTGTCACATCTCTTCTCAGAGATAAGCCGCCACCATTCTAGCGAGTCTTTCACTCTATATTTTTACAGTCTCTATAAATTTATTTCATTAATAGAAATCGTATTACTGTATATTTGTGTTTATGGTTGCATCTCTGATACATTTCTGTTATATTATTGGATATCTGCGATATCTTTATGCATTTCTTTATTATATCTCCGCTCTCATTTCGAGCTGAAAATAAATCTGGATCACTTGGTGTTGTCTTTGTGGGTGTTTGGAACTTTTACTTACTCATTATTGGTGGTTGGAGTGGAAATTCGATATTGAACTTACATTTGATCCATTTACTTGTTAGAGTTGGGCATTGAAAAAATAAGGGAAAAAATCAAGTGCTTGGTGTTTTGCATATGCAATTGCTCATTTTTTTTTGTTTCGTAATGGATATTTCCATTCTTAATAGTTCCCAACAATTTTCAAATATATTTTAAAGAAATTGGTCTACAAAAAGAGGCTTCTAGACAATTTCATTCACAACCAAGCACTGTTAACCTCATTGTATTGTTGGGTTGCCAACACTTCTCTCCCTGTTCCTCTAGCCCATGACCGCACTTGATGTAAGTTCCATAAATATCATAGTATCTTTTCTTGCATTTGTTCTTAACATATTTTATTTGAGATCTAGATTCCTTTCAAAATATTGTTCATGCAAAGAAGGTGTTGTATTTGTCATTGCCCCTATTTCATTTATTTGATATGGCTATGTTATTTTTGGACTTACATGTGTGTAATGCTCAAATTCTAAGATAGTGGTTTTGTGCTTTAGTGTTTCGTGGCCTATAAGCTTTCTAAGGGTTCCAAAGTCAATGGTTCACTTAGCCATATTAATTTGTTTGTTGCGAAAAAAAAGCCTCTAGACTAAGAACAATTTTTAATTCACTAAGAGCATGCTAATGTTCATAATCACAAGAAACAAAGGTCCAACATCACAATGTGAAGTGAGTATTGTTTTAATGGTCCACACTTTGTATTTTGGGAATGTATTTTATCATTTCAAACTTTAATGTTTTCTTTTGTAGTGGTTCATAATATTGTTCTTGTTTTTCATAAAATACTTACCACATTGATATGTCATATGCAGATATGTCTATGTGTGGCATGCACAGGTTGGTTACTGGGTTGGGGTCAAACTAGTTGTAGTTGGAATGGAGCATGAAGATTCCTCCCTTCATTAATGGGTTAGAGTCAAACTAGTTGTAGTTGGAATGGAGCATCACAATTCCTCCTTTTATTATTTTTTTTAGGGTCCTGGAATTCTGGGAAACCAACTAGTTTTTGTTTTTATAGTCTTTCAGTTTATGGATTAGACCTTGTTCCTCCAAAAAATGTCTCCAATTTCTTTAATGAGTTGCAAAACTATTTGGGATCCATTGGTGTTGATCGTGTCAAAGTTGATGTTCAAACATCATTGAAACTTTAGGTGATGGTCATGGTGGTCGTGTGTCTATTACAAGGCAATATCATAAAGCATTAGAAGCTTCAACTATTCACATTTTTTTGTGATAATGGATATATCACTTGTATGTGCCACAACACTGATGGGGTTTACACGTTTGTATTGATAATAATTTGTGTATCCTCTTTCTTAAACTTGTTATTGCCCATATAACCTCTAATGATCTAGTGATAACACTACCCTAAATATATATAAAAGTTTCCAATAACTTTGTATTGATACCATCAACAAGTGCAAAGTAGACAATAGCCATGAACTTCTGATGACTTTTTTCCAAGTGATCCAACATCACATACTATACATATTTCTTCTATGGCTTATAATACCTTGTTTCTAGGAGAGGTTAGGTACCCTAATTGGGATATGTTTCATGTAAGTGGGTTTCAACATTTATGTCCGAATCTTTGAAAATAATTTGAAAATAATGCTAATATATGATGGTTTGAAATTCACTAATATAGAGATTACATCTAGAGGTTGAATGCTATGATGTTGCATGAGTTGTGGGAGGTTGTGCATTTGTATATTTGCTTGTATTTGTTCTTAACATCTCTTGTTTAAGCTTTGGATTTATTTCAAAATTTTGTTAATACAAAGAAGGCATTGCACTTGGCATTTCCCATGTTTTGTTTGTTTGATATATAGGTATATTGTTTTCGGGCTTGCATGCATGTAGTGGGAAAATTCTAAGCTAGTAGTTTTGTGCCTTAGTGCTTCTTGGCTTGTAATATTTCTAAGGGTTCTATAGTCTATGGTTGACTTAGACATCTTAATCTGTTTATTGAAAACAAAAGGAACTCAATGTATTGAGAATGAGTTTTAATCCACTGCAAGTATGCCAAAATTCATAATCACAAACACCAAAGGAACACCACAATGTGAAGTGCGTATTGTTTTAATGGCCCACCCTTTACATCTTAGGAATGCCTTCTACCATTTCAAACTTCAATGTTTTTTTTTGTTGTTGTTCATTATATTGCTCTTGTTTTTCATTAGATAATTACCATATTGACATGTCATATGTAGATATGTTTGTGTGGCATGCCCTTACTAGTCACTAGGGTGGAGTCAAGTGCTAGCTGCAGTTGGAATAGAGCATTACGATTTGTCCCTTGTTTATCATGTTTAGTGTCCTTGAAATCTTGGCAACCAACCACATGTTTTAATGGATAATCTTTCAGTTTATGGATTAGGCCTTGCTCATTGCAAAAATGTCTCCAATATCTACAATGAATTGCACGAGGATTTGGCATATGCTATTGCTGATCATCTCAAAGTTGATGTTCAAAACATCATTGAACTTTAAGTGATGGTCACGGGGTCATGTGTCTATTACAAGGAAATATTATCAAGCATTCTAAGTGTTAGGACCCTGTAATGTACCTTTTTGCTCACACTTTTTGCTACCATTACATCATTTTTTCACTCACATTTAAACTCACATTATCACCTTACCCTATCTTTCCAAAGGTATATAACGTCTCTTCTCTTTACTATATATTTAACTTGTTTTGCATATAATTTTACATTACTCTCATACTTAACCGTTGATCAGAAATATATAAGTGCTGAAACAGTTGGAATTGCAGATTATCATTGTTGTTTGAAGGCCCGTTGCTGAAACAGTTAAAACCACGCAAACCCTGTGGCTGAAACAGTTCGTGGTCTACAATGCTAAAACAACAACTCACACAAGAAGAATTTGTTACACTCTGTGGTCTACGATGCTGAAACAACAACTCACACTCTGTGGTCTACGATGATGAAACAACAACTCACACTCTCCGTGGTCTACGATGATGAAACAACAACTCACAAAGAAGAAGTTGTTACACTCTCCGTGGTCTACAATGTTGAAACAACAACTCACACTCTCTGTGGTCTACGATGCTGAAACAATAATTCACAAAGCTGTTACACCGACCACAATAGCTGCACCTTGAGCCAGAATTAACTATTGTTGTTGCATGAGACCACGTCGCTGAAACAGTCAGAACGCAAATCTCGTTGCTGAAACAGCCCGTGATCTGCGATGTTGAAACAACATACAACAGCAGTAAAGAGGATAAATAAAGAACCTGTTACTCCAGCCGCAACAAAAACACCTCACTCAACACCTTTTCAACTATTGTAATAGCATTCTGTTATGGGAGACGAGGATATCCTATTCCAGTATAGAGATTTGATCTGACTAAGAATAGGATTCAGATGTGCACATGTAATTTGATGATCAAATTGTATCGAAAGGATTCTCCTCTTTAAATAAGAGGAAATCATCATTAGAGAGGACCTTCTTTTTGGCTAAGAAAGGATTTACAGAGAGGGACGTGTTTTACTTCAGACATTGTAATATGATACAGTTGATAGATGAATAAAAGACTGTTCTGATCATTTCTTTCTAGTTCCTTTTGTTTCAGGGGAATCTTGTGAGAAGGGATGGCCCACCTTCTTCACAAGATTCACCCGTTAGCTTTGTAGTGTGTTAGTGTTATTTCTGTTCATGCCTTGATTAAATTATGTTTTGCTGAAACACTACTTTACTAAACTATGTTTTGCTGAAACACTATTTTACTGAACTCTGTCTCGCTGAAACTCCGCTTTATTGATTGTTACATTGTTTTCATATGATTCATGCTTGGGTAACTGTTAATCATTCTAGTTAACAATCTTGTTTGGTGAATTTATGGAAGCGTGATAATCAGGCACAGGTGATGAAGATTCCTGCTTGGAGGAATAGGGTTATGTTCCCTATTAAGAGATAGTTAGCCTTCAGTGTGCGTCAATTATTTTAATTAGTAATGAGTTCATGAAAGTGTGATGATCGGAAACAGGTGTTGAAGATTCCTGCTTTGGGAATAGGGTCATGTTCTCTGTTACAGAATAGCTGGTCTTTCCTTTTGCTGTATCATGAAAAGATTTCTTTCTTAAGTTGTTATCTCTTAATGTAATCCAGGATTCTTTGGACAATTATTTCTTTAAACATTGAACTCTGCAATAGGTAGATTGCTTTCCTGTAATTCAAGTTAGAACTTCAGTTTGTTCAAGGCAAGGTGTGATTAATATGTTTTTACTACAACTCTAGGTTGCTTTTGAGATTGAGCATATATAGTGTGTGATTACCTTTGAAATAAACAGACTTCCCTGGGTTGACAATTTATGTAGCACTTGATTGTTTAGTTAAA